>JALMQS010000069.1:1073577-1094867 GCA_024734495.1 Forficula auricularia | reverse complement strand
AATAGTCCAGACAAATTACGATTTGAAAAGGAAATAATTCCCGGTAAAGATTTTAATGCTGGAATACCTTTATTGGTACTCCAATGTTACTGCCCTAAGTTTTCTCCCAAATCTGTGTTGTGGAATTTTTTCTACGCGCCTCAAAATGAGAAAATTTCCGAGTTTTTTCAGTTTTTCTTGAATAACTCTAAAACGGCTTATCAAATCAAAAAATATCTATTAGATAAATTAAAGCTCTTTAAATTACGCGTCAAATAATACCAATTTCATCTATTTAGGCTAAGTAGAACCGGTACCAGCGCTTGTCAAAAAACAGCCCCCGGGATCACTTTTGAATATCCCTAAAACTCGTACTTTTTTCGATTTTTCCCCCATTTTGACCATGAAGGTGCAGGTTTTCGACAAAGACGACTCTATACATTTTTAAAGTAGATTAAATTTGCTACAAATTAAACAAAGTTTCATCTTAATTGGATAATGGTAACCCGTGCCTCAATGAAAATCGCAGTTTTTCCTTCATAAAATGAAAACCACTCATCCTAGAAACTTGATTTCTGTCTCATTCTCTAGTAAATTTTGTTGACTTGAACGTTTACTTGGACCACTTTTTTGATAAAACTCTTATATTTATAGATATTCAGATTTGATAAGCCGTTTTAGAGTTATCAGGAAAAACTGAGAAAACTCCGAAATTTTCTCATTTTGTGGCGCATAGAAATATTTCCACAACACATATTTGGGGGGAAAAGTAGTATTATTGAAGTACCAATAAAGGTATTTCAGCAATAATTACCGGGAATCATTTCCTGTTATTTTTTCACGTAATTTGCATGTACTATTATATTAATGTAAAATAGATATTTTTTAAAATTAAAAAGATCTTAGTTAGAGCTTCTTCTAAAATGAATGCCACGATTTTATTCTATAATCTACTTATGAAAATTATGAAAATTGAATAATATAACGGTAAATCACTCGTATCCATAATAAGCATTAATCAGAGTAATATGCAGGGAATTGACGTAAAACAGAGTTTTTATTGAATACGGTTTGTCGATTAATTTCGACTTCTTCAGTGGCTCATTCTATCACTTCGTCAAAAGACAATTCCACTACGGATTAAAGGATGTTTCGTCGCGTAGTGGAATTGTCTTTTGACAAAGAGTGATAGAATGAGCCACTGAGGAAGTCGAAATTAATCGACGAAACGTCTGGCCCATTCAATAAAAACTCTGTTTTTTTATTTTTGTCCAATTCCCTGCTATTCCTGTTAATTGAATAATATATTGTAAATAAAAACTGTTGAATTGAAAAAAAATCATGATATCCCAACAGCCATCAAAGGTAACAGTAAATACATATTTTGAACAAAACAAATACTTACTAGCCCAGAAGCCCAGTATATCGGGGGGGGGGTTTCCAGCTTACATTAATTGCGGGAAAATATTTTTTTCTAGGATCGCTTGGTATGGTGTGGGTATGCCAAATCTAAGTTTGCGACCTCGAAAGTGTGGGGGACAACTTTTGAAGACTTTTTCCAGTTTTTCGCTTATAACTCGAAAACAGTTCATATTTTGTAAATAACCGTCCTATAGTAAATTACAGAAGACAAAATTTCGAGAAGAAATAGAAAATTAATCCAGTCGTTCGATTTTTTATGAAGATTCAAAAAACAGCCCCCGAGATCATTTTTGAATATCCCTAAAACTTGCACTTTTTTCGATTTTTTTCCTATTTTGACCATGAAAGAGCACATTTTTGGCAGACGACTCTAGACATTTTTAAACTAGATAGAATTTGCTACAATTAAAACAAAGTTTAATCTTAATTGGATAATGGTTACCCGTGCCGCAATGAGGTTGATGTTTTGAAAAATGCAATTTTTTGCAAAAATCGCAGTTTTTCCTTCATAAAATGAAAACCACTCATCTTAGAAACTTGATTCCTATCTCATTCTGTAGGAAATTTTGTTGATTTGAACGTTTACTTGGACCACTTTTTTGATAAAACTCTTAGATTTATAGACATCCTACATTTTCCGGACAGGATATGATCCAAATCCTCAAAAGCGTCAGAGTGGTCTCTGTCGAAAACGTGCTCCTTCATGGCCCAAATGGGAAAAAAAATCGAAAAAAGTGCGAGTTTTTGGGATAGGTATTCAAAATTGATCCGGGGGGCTGTTTTTTGTATCACCATAAAAAATCAAACTACTGGACCAATTTTCTATTTTTTTTTAATCGCCGCGAAATTTTGTCCACTTTAATTTACTGTAGGAGGGTTATTTACAAAAAATGGACCGTTTTCGAGTTATAAGTGAAAAAACTGGAAAAAGTCCTAAAATTTCGAGGTTTTTCGGCCACCAAAAGTTGTCCCCAACACTTTTGAGGTCGCGAACTTAGATTTGGCATACCCACACCATACCAAGCTTTCCTAGAAAAATTTTTTTTCCCGCAATTAATGTAAGCTGAACCACTTTTTGGATCCTCTCTGGCCGCGTTTGCTAATAAATATCCACAAGGTGGAAATAATTTTAATCGACGTTAGGCATCCCAAATAAGAGTTACCCAGACAGAAATTAATGTTGCAGCAATATTACATTGCATTATTAAACCTTGCAGGAACCTTGCAGCAATATTTCCTTCTGTCTGGGTAAATGAGTTTGCAACGGTTTCCGGCTGCACAGTGGTCCCAAATCCCGAAAAGCTGGCCAAAAGTCCAAAAAAAAAAAAAATTAGTAGGAGTTAGTAGGGCGTTATGTTGGATACACATGATATATTTAGGGCCCATATATGATCGTATAGTAAAAAAGGGGGGGGAGGTCAAGCAAGCCGGAAGGTCGGTTGGCCCTCTACTCTCCGGTGGTTGCCTGAAGTTAAGAAATAAAAGGCCACTTAATTTATTTAGGGAGTCTTCAGGAACTAATTTAGTTAAACTCAATAAAAACATTAATTAATAGAAAGATTATTTAATAAGGAAAATTGTAAGTTTACATTGGTCATCGAATAATTGATAAATGATCTCGTTAATTTACAAGCAAGACAATCAGCTCAATTTAAATTGTCGATTTCATAAGAAGAGAATTAATGAACATAGTAAAATTTGTTTGACATGTAAGACTATTAACAATGATGAATTTTTTCCATGTCATTACATAAGAATAATGAATTTAATTTCACGCTTATGACTATGAACAATTTCTAAGTATTATTATATCAAATATGTTTATTTAATTAAGCAACCGAAATATCCTGATAACTCATTTGGCTCCGAATTATATTGTTATTGCAATAGGCACACTTATTTAATTAGACGCCCTATATATTGTTATATCGCTTAATTAGATAAACAATCTATAGGGGGGTAGTCGTACCTTGACATTAATTAATGGACTTAATACACTGGTTTCTTTAATTAAGTAAACATATCTGGTAATCTATGACTATATTAATCCGTAACAATCTATAGACTATAATGAAGTATAAATTATGAATATAATATCACACATACCTTGACGATCGTCACATTCTCATCCCATGCACTCACACCCATACATACGCACTCAGCCACCCCTCGGCGATCCACCCCGCACGGCGCTTGTTAATTCGCTCTCTCTCTCCGATCCCCGTCGTCCCCTCACAATATGCGCTCCGCCACCCCTTGGCGAACCATCCCTCACAACAATGCACTCCGCCACCCGTTGGCGAGTCATCTCCTCACACTAATGCGCTCCGCCACCCTTTGGCGAGTCATCCCTTCACACTAATGTACTCCGCCACCCTTCGGCGAGTCATCCCCTCACACTAATGCCCTCCGCCACCCTTTGGCGAGTCATCCCCTCACCCTAATGCCCTCCGCCACCCTTTGGCGAGTCATCCCCTCACACTAATGCCCTCCGCCACCCTTTGGCGAGTCATCCCCTCACAAGAACGCACTCCGCCACCCTTTTGCGCCCCCACACCCTTACCGCCCGAAGGCTCCCACCCTCACCGCCCGAAGGCTATCACCCAAGTCTCTCGGCGTCTGCCCGCTTGCCAACGCCTCGCTCCTACCTCCCCCGTCTTCCCGAACCCCTCTCCTCTTTCCTTGCTGGCTGGCTGAGCCTTGCCTGCGCGCCTGTTTTCCGTGGTCAGCGGTGCCTCCTCTATAATCGTCCAAACAAATTAGCCCTGACCGACCACGGAAAATAGCGAACTAATATTCCCTATATCTAGGGGCTGGTGCACCGCCCCATATTTACACACAGATAGTTTAAGTAGTCCATTGTCAAGAGAAAAGGTGCCTATTGTTTTTACTTTAGTTTATAATCATCGTCAAAGTTACCCTATTTTGAGTAAACGCGGAGTGAAAGCAAAAACAACGCTCGCACTTTAAAACCGATATCTTAGTGAAAAGTTCACCGATCTGCATTTTATAAAATGGAAAATACTCCTGAAAGTAAGTAGAATATATATACCTATTTGAAAAAATCATAATTATAAAGTTTGATACAAAAACTTAATGATATTCTTTTAAAAAAATTACAGAAATTAATTTTCTGTAAATGTTGAAAAAGTTATCAAAAAGTTTATTTGGCCGGTCGAGTCCGGTCAAGAGACCAATTGCAGCATTTAGCTAATACTATAATTAGCTAAATCAACAAACATTAGAGGCGGGTTGGTGCGGTCTAATTATTGTAATGACTTTACAAAGTACTTTTTCGGAGAATTTTTAGAAGCCATTCCATATCAGATCTTTTCTTAATTTTTTTTTTATTTAAAATTCCGATCATTTTTCTAAAATATATATTTTTTCTAAATTTTGTCATTTATCTAAAATATTTCGATTAGAAATATCAAAATTTGTTTAAAAAGTTAATTGGAATGATGGTCTAGCCGGGAACATCTATTTTTTTTACTTTGTTCCATATACATGTTCATTTACCTTCGGATATAATGAATAGAAAAAGGATTTAGGTAGAAGGTTTTCCAAGATAGATTAAAAATCCCAACTTATTCGCTCAAGTGATGGAATATGTAAATGAATGTAGGTAGATATTGAGATGAAGGTAGAACACTCTACGTCAAAAATTGAAAATTAAATAATAAGTTCAAAAGAAAATGTTTTGAATACAATATGCTTGCTTATTATTAAAAAGTAAAAAATAAAAAAACAGTGTTTTTAATTAAATTTCCTTTGGATTAAATTGTTAACGCTGTACGTATACTTCGCTTACAGGATCTGAAGAAATGCAGTTATCACGGAGAGGAAATTTTATTGGTTTTACAAAACGATTTAAATTTCACGCGGCGAGCAGCTAAAAAAATTGAAAATATGGTGTCCGAGGGTTCAATGTTCTTATACATTAACCAACAACGTGAAAGAAACTTGTCGCAAATTGTTTTATTTGTTTAAAACAAATTTGAAAAAGCTGGCAGAAACAAAAAGACATTTTTAAAAAAATATGATAAATGGCTGGACGTTTCAATTTCTTTCTCCAATCGTTCAGCAGATCTGGAGACACCCAAGATGAAACATGGACGTCCTTCTTCAGAATTCACACTCTTCCAGTGAACGGTCTAAATGAAGAGGAACCAAAGAAGTTCGTTCATCGTCAAACTTAGAAGTATTGTCGTATGCTACACAAATGAGCCTTCGTGCTTCAGGCGAAGTAGAAGCTGCTATAGTTGTGAAGGATGTTACATTAGGAACTCAAGAAAAGCTGAAGTACAGAAAGTCGATATATTCAATTCCAGAAGCAACTCTTTCAAGCGATTCAGCTCTTTCCTTTTAATTGAACAAAAATTATCAAAGAGTCGAGTATCAAGAATGCGAAATATTAGCAAGAGCATAATTGCAAATTGTATCCACCGTACAAGGCTGTATATTACAAGCTAAGCAGAATTGTTACCCAACGGATGTTTACATTTACAGATTGCAGTGCTGAAGTGAAATTGCAGGTAACACTGGAACGTATTGCAGAACGAATTTTTGCGTATCCAAAATGATGTATTAAAAGTTTGAATACTGAAAACGTTAGTAATATGACTCTGATTTGTAAAGTGGGGCTGCGACGGAACATCAGGGCAAAGTATGTACAAGCAGAAATTTGATAGAGATGATGAAAGTAAATCAGATTCAAACATCTTCTATACTTCGCTGTACCACTGCAGCTCACATGCTTGTTGATTTTACAACAAAAGCAAAAATCGTGGCAGAAAAAATCCGAGAACTTCATCTTCTCGGTTTTGTAGGCCAATAAAGTTACAATTTATCCATGAAACCACGAAGGACACTATAAAGAAGCAGAATACATCAAAGAGCAAGAAAAAAAACTTGTTCCTTTTTAAAACGGTTTTAAACGAGAAGGAGGTTTCAGCTGTCTTATCAACTTGCGTTTACAATGGTAGATGGAAAGGTTTGCAACGCGATTACATCTACTTCATCCGCGCAACGCATTTTTATGTCAAGCAACATCCAAAGAATTTAACAAAATCGATGAAATTTTACAAAGGCAAGTAAATGAAAATAATTTATGTTTTGGTTTATCAACATTACATGCATGGATTCGCTTTTTGAATGTTGTTGCACTTATCCTACAAACTTGACATAAAAAAATGGCAAGCGCGCGCTCAAAAGAAGATAAGATGATAATAGAAAAAAAAAATATACAAAAGATGTTCAGTTCAGAATTAGGACTTATAGTCGATCAACTGAAAACTGGATTTGGAAGCACCAATGATGGAAATACTGCTCGACGTTTTTTGAAAATTCAACTACCTCTGCTTCTGTAACCGCAGAGGTTGATGAGGATTTAATAAAACGGTTCCATGTATATTGCAGGTAATAGCAAGTGGCTATGATATAAATATTCCAAAATTTCAGGAGTATTCCTTGGTAACTGCCAGAAAAATTTGTTGAATTGTATCCTTGGTATTGTACTTACCTACTTCGGTGCATAAAATTTTGATTCACAAATTATTACTTCTGCATTATTACCAATCGGGCAACTGTCAGAAGATGCACGAGAAGCCTCAAATAAACATTAAAAAGGTTTCTAGAAGACTTCTCCGAAAGACTTCTCGAGTTAAAAACATTGAAGATGTTTTTTCTTCACACGATTAAATAGTTGCATCTGATCCATATATTTTAAGTTTGAAAAATTTTTAAAAAAATTGAAAAGTTTTGCGACAGAAACAGTAGATCTGCTGGTTCAGCCTATATCTCCATTGACAATGTTGCCAGGAGCAAGTTTCGAAAGTTTCGAATCTTATACGGAAAAAGAAGATACGTTTGACAAGGGACTCTGGCGATTCTGATGATGAAAATTGAGATGATTAAATGACAGGTGTAATTTGAAGTTTTTTGTATTTAATAAATGCAATTTTTTTTAACAATTTTTATTTTTATTTCAGCCTTTTTAATTCTTTAAAAAAATTTTTGCAACCACCACATTTTGTTTTCATAATTTTGACTTTTGATTCGTAATCAGCGACCTTTAAAACCTAAGCATACCAAATTTTGGCTAAACCTGATATTTTTGAAACATATATGTCCACCATTTTGCGACCCCCATTTTTGTTTTCTTAATTTTGACTTTTGATTCATTATCAGTGGCCTTGAAAACCTAAGTATACCAAATTTCGGAGGAAATCTGATATTTTTAAAATATATATGTCCGCCATTTTGGGGACGCCATTTGTTTTCAATAATTTTGACTTTTGATTCATGTTGTGACCTCAAGAACCTTAGTATACCAAGTTTTTATTTATATTGAAGAACGCCTTCATATTTTGGCCAGCTTTTTGGGATTTGGGACCACTGTGGGCTGGTGCTAAATTTTTGAGGGCCTAAAAAACACGAAAATTTTGAACTTTTTTCAGATTTTTGCTTATAGGTAACTCGAAAACCATGAGATCTACCGAAAATTTCACTCTTACCAAAAATCAAGTAGATATCTTATCGTTCTTAATTGAAAATGCATAATTAGTGTAAACACATCGCAAAGATATTTTGCTCCTTTTGACCTTTTAGGGGTCGAATTTCAAAAAATCCTGAAATTAGTTTTTAGATATTTTTCTGGCGGGAGTGCAACACGTACGCATGCAAGGCCAAAAACGGCGGCAAAATCGACAGGGAATTTATAACAATTTTTTATTTTTATTTTTTTATTTTAACGAACTTAAAATATGAGATATTAAATTTGTAAAAAAAAATTTGAAAAAAAACATTGATCATCAGAATAGTCAGATTATTTTATTTATTTTTATTTGAATACTAGTGAAAGCCAGAGAGCACGCCCTGCACCCCCAGCCAACGAACCCCGCACTCACCCCGCAGCCGCCACCCCCCCCGCCCCCACCTCCCGCATCATGCCCAACCCGCCCCAACACTGCATCACCCCAACACCGCTCCACCCGTAAACCACGAACCCCCTCACCCCACCCCCATTTCACCCCGCGCACCCCATACCCTAACCCATACCCACTCCATTCCACCCCTCATTCACCCTTCGCACACAGTTTTTGCATTTCGAGCCTTCTAGTGACCCACAGATTATGTATACAAGATTTTGTTGAGTTTGCTCCAAGGGCAAGAATTTACATTTTTTCACCACTCCTCCCCCTTTTTGGGTTTTTTTGGGGGAAATTTTTTAAACAAAAGTTGACAGAAATCATCCCCTACAACTTTTGTTTATCATAAAATTTTACCGTAGAGCTAATAGTTTAGGAGTTATTTGATAATTTTCATTTGTGCGCCCCCCCAAACCTATCTTCTAGGTCAAAATATCAAAACGTTATATAGCTAAAAACGTAAGTTAGAAGACATCTGATGTAAATATGAAATTTCATATGTTGCCAGTCGTTTTTACGTGAATCGTGAGCAACTTTCGGAAACCACTGAAACGGACAGACATACAGGCATACAGACAGACATGAATTTTTGAGGGTGTTTTCGTTCATTACTTTTAGCAGAGCATTACCAATAAAATTTGGAGCAATGTACAGACAAAACCTTAATTTTTAACCGACTTCAAAAACGGAGGAGGTTCTCTATTCGACTGATTTTTTTTGTGCCTATGTTACCTCATATCTCCGCCAATTGTCAACCGATTTTTGAAAAAAAAATTCGTGGGTCAAGTCTCTTCCAATTGGTCCCATTTTTTCGATTTTTCGTGGTATTAGACCTTTTATTAGTTTGTTTAGACCCTAACTACTGTTTATGAACCGATTTCGATGGTTCTTTTTTTATCGAAAGGTGTCTTAGGGATGGTGTCATATTAATTTGGTCAAGTTCTGATGATATGATCACTATTAATAACATCACTAAAAAGAAAAATAAATTTTTTAAGAAAAAATAAAAACCGACTTCAAAAATTAAATGCAGCAAATAAAATACACTAAAAGGTATAAAATAATTATTATCTTATTTAGATACAACTAAACGACGAAATATTAACACGAAATTACTTTTTGAATTCGGTACCGACAAACTATACCTATAAGCGAGCATATCTCAAACGTACTAAGCAAGATCCATCGAGTGCGATTCATAAAAAGGTATATGTTTGGCACCGACTTCAAAAGTAATTTCATTAATATTTCGATCGTTGATTAGCAACTAAATAAGATAATATTTATACCTTTATTTTATTTGTTGCATTCACAACCACTGCCAGAAATTTTTATATAAATATGGGTGTTCCTTAGACCATATAAGATATATGGTCTAAGGATTTGTTCCAAATCCCACCACTACTGCCATCTGCAGATTAAATTGAAACTCTCAACTATTGTTTCAAGTCTCCTCTCTTTAATCGATAGTCTGATTTTACCATTTATTTCATCTGTCATCTGATAGATTTTAATTATAAACAATTTGTTTTTTCTTTATTCATTTAAAGTATTTTCAATATACATATAAACATAATGTTTTCATTTCGAATTGTTGATATCAATAAAATTCTCAACAATCCAAACAATTATCCTATTCATAAAGGTTAGTAAGTTGTTTCATTTATCAAATAATTTAAAATATCATTTAGAGAATAATTACTATCTATTTATATTAAATATTAATTAAAATATAGCTATTTTACATATCTCTCTATGAGGGTATTTAAAGATATATTAATCTAAAAGGGCAAGACCGTAGCCAGAAAACAATTTCGGAGGTTTGATTTTGTGGAACAGTAGAAAAACAAAATTGTTTTAATAAAAGAAATAAAATGGTGTTACTCATCATATATATTTATTAGAAAACCATTACATAAAACATTAACACCTTATTACAAAATTAAATTTATAGTCTTTTAACTTTCTTTGCAGCGAACAAACCAATTAATTACCTCCTCGGTGTCGATGTCAATTCTGCGGTGGATTGACATTAACGACAAACCGTTTAGTCTTTCCTGGCCTGAGTTTCTTAAATAAATTTGAGGCGTTGCAGAGAAGAGAAATTCCCCTCAGGGAGTACATGTGAAACAGACAATGTGGCCAAGATCTTTAAAAGTTTGTGAATGTTTGGAAATAAGGGGCTGGTTGCATTCTCCGAGAGCTTCAATAGCACCTGTTGGTCGATTAGTTCAGATTCTTCCAGCCATTTTTATCCGCCACATGTTTAATTCAGCTTTACAAAGTCCCATTCCAAATATTTTTTATGAAACTCAAAGTAGTTTTCTTGATAATTACGATTAATTTGTTCTTTGCAACACACAGACTGAATTACAATGTTGAGAGATGATAATGTGTCTTTATGATTTTTGGAATCTCGACTGATGCAGTCAATGAAATCATCCAAAGTCGAATCATTTGTCGTAATTCTAAAATAAGTTTCGAGATCTTTTGTGTTGTAGTTGCCCTATGCTCTTGGCGTGACGTTATTTGCGATTTTCATTTCAACATTTACACTATTGAGCAAATTCTGTGCATTCTTTAAAAAGTTCAGCAAATTTTGATTCAATATTTTGGCGAACATCTTCAATTGTCTTTATAATTAAATCGACATGTTCTAAAGCTGCTGCCAAATCCCTTAAGGGAGATTGAAGTATTTTGCACAGTGTCAGTGTGTATGGGAACAACATTCCTAAGCAACATAAGCTTATAACAAAATCACTTGAAATGACTGATCTCAGAAAAGAATTAGCCTTTGACGATGTTTCAGAATCCATGTCAGTGCTTAACTCAACTAGTGTATCAACAATAGCTTTATAGATTTCCTTAAATCCTTAGTAGTTTCGTCAACAAGGATCGAAAAAAAATTCGCAGAATTCAATCCTTGCACAATTTTTTTCTTTTCGGGCTAGGGGGGGGGGATCAATCCCCCTTGATCCCCCTGGTTACGGCTTTGAAAAGGGGAAAAATGAGATTATTCGCTCCTCCCAAAACCCCTAAAATTGTCCGCCAGGGCAAGGAACCACTATATGTTATATAACCACATTGTAACCATAATGTATCGCAATAAATATTTCACTCAGAGATTTAAAACTTTCAGTGATTCTAAATTTAAAAATATATAGTTTTAAAAAATTGTTTAGTATTTGTAAACTCAGATTTATATTCGTTATAAATTTATTTAAATCAAGCAGAAGACAACCTCATATATTTTTGTTCACTCTGTTGTACAAAATTTAAATTTAGACACAGATTAGAAAATTAACGAATCACTAATAATTAGAGACCGGATTTTTATGCAGTAAAAACTGCCAAAATATACCTTAATAAATGGAGGTAAAATGAAATATGCAAGTAATATGCAGAATACGTTGAAAAATGCAAATATATGCAGTAAAAATTGGCAAAATAAGTTTTTATTACAAAAGATTAAAATTGAAGACAAAAAGACTATACTGTATATTTGAAGGAGTGGTATGAAAGAAATAAAATGATAAAGTAAGCTAAAGACACCAAATGTCAAATATGTACTTTTATTGAGTCAAAAATTTCAAATTCTCATTATATTTAATATATTAAAAAAATGTCTAAACTCAAAGAAATATTAGGTGGTCTTGAATAAAATGAACATAATAAATATAATGTTTCAAAAAATGTGATCGAAAAATACGGGTAGAGGGGGGGGGGGGGATAGTTTTATTTAACAGACACTTTTCCGGCAAATTTTAAATATAATTGTAATTTGGACTCCAATTTTGAAATGAAAGACTCAATTGATTTTAAATTAAGAAACATTATATATATTGATGAATTATTCCTCCCCCCCCTCACCACTCAAAAAATTAAATATTCAATTTTCTTTTCTTTGCTCACAGAAGAATAAATTAATCACATCTTATTTGATTTATATTTTATATATTATTTGTTAATTTTTTTAATAATTTGCCACTTTTTTATAATTTTTTAAAAAATCTAAATTTTGTTATTCTTATTTTTTGATTTTTACAAAATTGAACGACCTTAAAACACCCATGCCCATATGAGTTTCTCATGGCAATGCGAACAGTCTGTCATACAAACAACACCTGATTTATTTTAAACATTTGGAGCCTTATATCGATTATCGATCCCAAATTAAAAAAAAATGATATACCATAATTCTCCTCCTCACACGATCCCACTTATTTAAATAAATCTACATATTTCCACACAAAAAATATCACAATGCTCTAGATTATAGAAAAAAAAAATACTCCCAGATTCATATCTAGAGCTTCATTTCTGTAGCTGTGTCAGGACGAAAATGAGGCGACACTTTTAAGAGACTATGTATTTTCGGGAGTTTACAGGTATACATTTGGAGTGTGGTTTTTTAAGAGGAATAAAATTTTTGGACCGAGACGATGCCCGCCAGGGCACCAGCCCTGAGGGCTGAGCTTCGAGGGCGTGTCGAAGGCACGCACGAAAAACTCGTATATGTATATTTCTTCATTTTTTTCATTCTTTCTCCGAAAATTTACTTTTAACAAATCTGTTATTGTCGCGAAATAGGCAATATTTGACAAAAAAATGCTTCAAATATGCACTTTTTTTTAATATTCTACAAATATCTAATTTTATGCAAAATTACTCAAATATACAAAAATATGCAGTATAAAATTTAACCCATAGTATCCTAGATACATGATTCGGTTCTCTGGGTCGTATGTGGCGGCATACAAAATATGCAATTGCATAGGAATCCGGTCTCTACTAATAATATAGAAAAACCATGAAATGTGCCTCATCTTTTGTCGGACCAAAGAGAGAATATATATTAATCATTGATTTTGGTTCATCCTAGCAAATAAAATCAAGGTCTATTTTGCAAAATACGAATTTATGGTCACAGTCAATATGTCATCTTCTTGGTCAAATAGAGGAACCCTCTATTCATTTATGATAAGAGAAATTGCGATCTCTGATATTTTAGTATTTGTTAAATTCGTTATGTTAAATCATCATTAGTTTATACTGTATTAAATCATGATTTACTATACATTTATGATTATAAATTGCCTTAGTCTCGGTTATAAATTTTTATTTATCAAGTCTTCTATATTAATATTTATTAGTCATTCAATATTTATTAATACATTAGTTTTATATTTTTATTTGATTTGTTTTTATTTCAGGGCCACTTCATCCCTGCTGCTATTGTAGAATGACATATATTAGTGAAGAATTCTTAGAAAAGCATAAAAAGAAATGCTTAAATATGAATATATGCCTTATATTAAAAAATCAATTGAATATTAATTTATCAAATAGAGGTAAATATAATCCTTAATTTCCAATGAAGTCCATTATGAAAAACACTTAGATTTTTTTTACTTCATCCAGGTCAGAAATTTTTTGAGTGTACGCAATGTCAAAAGGGATTCAGATTCAAATCAGCTCTCATTAACCATTTACGGGTACACTCAAATGAAAAACCCTTTGGATGTTCCAATTGTGATAAAAGCTTCTCACAAAAATCTCATCTCACAATTCATTTAAGGACACATACAGGGGAGAGACCCTTTAGCTGTGTTCAGTGTGAAAAAAGCTTCTCACTAAAATCTATTCTCACAAAGCATATGAGGACACATACAGGGGAAAGGCCCTTTAGCTGTGGTCAGTGTAAACAACGCTTCACAGTGAAATCTGCTCTCACAGCCCATTTAAGGACACATACAGGGGAAAGACCCTTTAGCTGTGATCAATGTGAACAACGCTTCACAGTGAAATCTGATCTCACAAGGCATTTACGGACACATACAGGGGAGAGGCCCTTTAGCTGTGATCAGTGTGAACTACGCTTCTCACAAAAATCTAATCTCACAAAGCATTTAAGGAAACATACAGGAGAGAGACCCTTTACCTGTGGTCAGTGTAAACAACCCTTCTCATTAAAATCTGCTCTCACAAGGCATTTAATGACACATACAGGTGAGAGGCCCTTTACCTGTGATCATTGTGAACGAGGCTTCTCACGAAAATCTCATCTCACTGACCATTCAAGGATACATTCAGAGGAGAAGCCCTATATGTGAGCTCATTGCACAAAAGCCTTCAGACATAGGTCAGCTCTCATAAGTCATTTAAAAATACATTTTAGAAATAATTGAAAAATTTTCACATTCATTTTAGATTCACAAATAATTTTAAATCTCATTTTATGACAATTCCTTCAATTTCCCGATGAGTGTATTATTGTTTGACCCTCATATTGTTTAAGTTGTAATACTCAATAGAATATTAGATTTGTCACTTGTAGTATATTTGTTCGACGAATACTTTTCTCTGATTGTATGTTTTTTAGAGTGGCCTTAAAACAATAATATTTTTGCAGCTCTATCAAAAGGAAATAATGTAATATTGATTTGAAAAAATTTTCGTAAAATTAATTACTTACTATTTTCTTCCCTCTCTATTTTATTTTTTTTTATTTTTGACATTAAAATATAAAATATAAATAAAATATAAAAAAATCTTGTTGTTCGGTTGCATAGAATTAAAGATATGTCCCCATGGCGGTCCTAATTGATGAATTTTTACCGATTTTGACACTTTAACCGGGAATAACTATAGATTTCGTAGTGAGATATTGGTCTGGGCCAGTTCAAGCCAAAGGTATTCCCCCACCAGCCCCCGGAGCCCCTGTCGAGAACTCGGCAGACACATGCAAGGGGAAGTTCAGCAACCCACTCATTATAATTTTCTTGATATAACGCAAGGGACATAATTCATAGACAATATTAATAATCTTTTTCCTTTGTTATATAACCTTGTTTTCCAAAATACAGGAAAAATATCCTTTTTTCGCCTTTAATGAATTTTAGTCACCATTAAATCCCAAATCTGCCGTTTTTCTGCCCCCACATTCTCTAGCCGTTTAGCGATGATTCTGCATTCAATATCCAAATAAAACCTTTTTAATTTTAAAATATTGATATTTTTCCCATTAAATTTAAAATTATTTACTTAAATAGACATATTTATTTTATTCCATCGACAAAATCAAAACGGATAAACATTTTGAGATGGTTTTTATAAAAGATTTGTATTTGTTTAATACCGAAATCAATCAATCAATTTTTTCAATATAAGTGATATGTTTATTTGGATCAATCAGATGACACACTCTTTGATATATACGATTATATAATAATAATTAATCACTATATTATTTTTTGAAACAATTTACAACTAACACAGAATTATATTAAGCAGCGCCGTAACTAGCTTTTTTAGGGCCCTGTGCAAAAAAATTTTTAGGGCCCCTATATTTTTTTTGTAAAAAGTAATTATAGTTCAAATAGATTTCATATAAAAAATTTATTGTACACAAAAATATATTTGTGTTTTAAAATCTCGAATAAAATTTTGTAAAACAAATTTGTAAAGAAAATTCAATTAACAATTTCGTTTTAGGGCCCCCTAGATCAAGGGCGGATCCAGGGGGGAGCCCCGTAGCACTGGCGGGAGGTGCAACACGTGCGTCGCACGCAGAGGCCAAAAAACGGCGGCCAAATCGACAGGGAATTTATAACAATTTTTATTTTTTTTATTTTAATGAACTTAAAATATGAGATATGAAATTTGTAAAAAAATTTGAAAATAAAGTTCTATGTGTGTGTGTGTGTGGGGGGGCGCGGCGGCCTCTCCCCCCCCCCCCCACTTGGACAATTCGATTGCTACACACTTTCGAGATAAAAAGTAGATCTTATATATACATCGTGCACCTTTTATACATTCTCACCCCACATAAAAAAAAATCCTGGATCCGCCCTTGCACTAGATCTATGGACCATGTGCGGGTGCACCTGTTGCACCTGCCTAGTTACGGCGCTGATATTAAGTGTAATTATCATTATAAAAATTATATATGTAGGTATTTCATTAATATTTTGGTTCCCAATATCAAATAGATATATATTTTATTTTAAATAAATAATAAAATTATTATATTAATTTAATTAGGTTTTTTTAGTAAAATAAATTAATTCAAATTTAATTATATATTGTTTATTTTTAATAGGTATAGATTTATAAGTTTATATCTACAGGGTGATGTAAAGAAACGGGAAAATTTGAATTAATTAGAAAAAATGAAGGAAACTTACAAAAGTTTATTTGATGCTGAAAATGTATTCTACAAAAGTGGAAATTTTAATGGGCATTATTTAAAAAAAATTATATCTGTGAGGTGCTGTCCATTTCGTCGAACATATTCACTAAGTCGATTTTGAAGATTTTGCACAACGGGGCGCAATGTGTTCTCCGGGGATGTTGGCGATGTTTTTTTTCTTCAATCTGAGCCTTGAGCTGGGCAAAGTTTGTTGGTCTAGTCCAGAGGTCGCCAAAGTGGTCTATATAGACCCCCAGGGGTCTATTTAACAAAAGCGCGGGTCGATCCGATCGAAAGGGTCTATTGGGGGTCGAAGAAAAAACAGTTCTTAATACGCAAATCACACATACCTAATTGAGTATGTAAAATTTGTGAATTTTTTTATAATTGACTTAATATCATTAATATCAAGGACGCTTCTTAAAAATTTAACAATAAGCAAATTTTGGACAAATATAAATATAATGCAAAAATATGTAAAACTTTACGAAATAGCTCAGCCATTTGTGCTAGCATTTCCAAGTTCCTATATGGTTGAAGCCGGTTTCAGTCACATAAATTCAATCTTAACTAAGTACAGAAATAAATTAAATGTGGAGTTTCGAGGGGATTTAAGATTAAAATTGACCAATTTTGAACCCAATTTAGCGAACCTTGCAAAAAAACACCAGGCACACCCATCTCATTGATTAAGAAGCAATACATCTGTAGTTACTTTATTTAATATTTCTACTTATTTATAATTACTTATTATTTAATAAATATTTAATAAATAGGTATAACTTATTTCTGGGAAAATCATTAAATTTCATCATTAATATATTTTTCATAAAACTATTGTTTTACACACAATGTACTATTAATTTAATAAATGTTTAAAATCACAAAATAAATGTAAATCTCAGAATATAATAGAGTTTTATTTTAATTAACCGAAAATTAGTTTTATGGGGGTCGATGGAGATTTCGAAAAATTATATAGGGGTCGATGATCAAAAAGTTTGGCGACCCCTGGTCTAGTCTGATAAACAACGCTTTTCAGATGCCCCATAAAAAGTAGCCACTGACTGAGAGGTCTGGAGAACGGACCCAAGGTCTCCAAACCTCTCAGTCAGTGGCTACTTACTGAATGTGTTCAATTGAAATGGTAATTTTTTTAAAATGATCCCTATTAAAATTTCCACTATTGTAGAATACATTTTCAGCATTCAATAACGTTTTGTAAGTTTCCTTCATTTTTTTCATTTCTTTAATCTTTCTTCATTTAAATACAAATTTGCCCTTTCTTAATTTCTTAATACAGAATAAACTTGTCCTCAATAACAATTTCTTTCATTACGAATGTGACGTTTGAAGAAACATTTCCTCATTCAAACACTTGAAACAATTTAAGTAATTCAGATAAAGTTTTAACCGACCATTGCTCACTGTATTCATAACAAATTTTATAAAAAAGTTCTTTTAGAAATTTATCCATAATCTCAGGATCAAATCCATCGTCGTTTATCGTTTTTTATTATAAAATACAAAATCTTCTAAAATACCATAAATTTCTGCAGCTGAAATTTTATCAAATTCAATTTGAAAAGTAGTTTTATGAAAACCCACTGTGTTGTCGGGTGGAATTATTGAATGAATGCAAAGTGTACCCCCTTTGGTCTCAATTCTTGATTTTTTTAGAAAAATAAAATATAAATTCACAAGATATTTTTATCAATTCTAATATAAGTTTATTTAGAGACAAAAAAATACGCTATTTATTTTGATATTAAGGGAAAAAATTCAACTTTTTCATCCACTCAAAATTATTGAATAAATGCAAGTGTCCTTTCCTTCAGTCGGACTCTGGCAGTTGAGGAGAACGCATCTATTAATCTGTTAATGCATCTATTAATACACATTGTGCCATTGAACTTTTTGAATAATTTTTATTTACTTAAGATGTCTTTGTGTGGAAGTTGTAACAGACAAATATTAACAACTAACAAGATTCAATGTACTACATGCCGGGATGATTTTCATGTGACAGCGAGATGCTCCCAAATTAATATGAAAGACTATAATCAACTTCATACCGAAAAAAAAGTAAAAGGGTGGAAGTGTAGTAGCTGCCTTTGTGATTCTGAGAAAAATGTATCGAAAGAAGACAATGCAACAAATGCGAACTCCTCCGAGGGTGAACAGGTGGATGATGGCGCTCTTTCACTTTCAGCCGGCGATTTGACTGCAATAGGTGGAATTTTGAAAAAATTGTTCCATACTGAACTTTCGCCAACTTTCCATCAGAACTTCAACGATCTAAGGGCATCCGTCATTTATTTCATAGGAATTCTAAAAGGTGAAATGGCAGGCTACAGGAAGGAAGTTGATGGCCTAAAAAATGATATTTCTACTCTCAAGTCTGAAAATATCAGACTGAGAGAGGAAAAGATCCACATAAAATGCTTATCTGTCGTAAATAATATTGTCATCACTGGTCTACCAGAAACTCCAAATGAGGCGGTCACAGAGATTTTTAACAGTGTCTCAACTACCATCAAGAGCGAAGCAACAAAAATCTTAATCAACTATATAGAATGCCAGCCAGAAGCAGAAATAAACCTATATTGATGAGTTTTGTCACCAGATTGGAGAAGGATGCCTGGTTGATGAATTATCAAAAAGCATCAAGAACGGACACTGAGGGCCCCGGCTTATCAGCGACCTCGGTCTGCAAGAAACTACCGGCGGGACGGATACAGGCTCATCATTATCTCTTTACAATCCAGATGCGGCTGCAGAAAAAGGATACAAATTCACATGGGTACGAGATGGGAAGATACTGGTCAGAAGGGATGAAAATTCCCTTACCGCATTGGTAATAAAAAGTGAAAGTGACCTAGCCAAACTTTAAATTATTAATTCGATATACCTAGTTGCGCCAAAAGCGCTCCTATGAAAGTCGGAGGTACTCTAGGTAATTATCAGTTCGACTCTTAATTACTATCTCCATGACATTAACCACGTAACTTGAAACAATGCCAATAAAAATTTATTTTCCATTATTAATAATTAATTAGAAAAACAAACAAACTTTTTTTTATTCTCATTCTTGCTTCAACCTTCCCCCTGTACACATTGCTCTTACTAACGCTAACTGTGAAGTAGTTGAATCACCCTTAGACCCTCTCAGAAGATCACTTAACACATTTATCATTGATATTAAACCAACTGGGTTTAGTATTTCATTTCTCATTGGAGAAATTCAAAGCTGCAATCGATTGATTGGCTCAACACAGCAGAATCATCTGGATCTTCTTTTGGGTTTCTCATCCTAGCTTGGAACACACATCCAGTGCAACTCTTCTCAATATTAAACTGATTTCGAGTTTAATATCTCCATTTTCTCAATGGGAATTCGATACAATCGGGTGATTGTTTGCGAATATTGCCTACCAGATTCATCGCTCTGAACAAACGCAGATCAACTCATAATATTTATAACTAATTTATCTATTGCTTAATTTAATATTTCCTCTAATAACAAGCCTTTTGCAATTTGTATGATTTTTTTTATATTTTTAAACAGCATCATTAATTGTAACTTAATATTAAGCTTATATGCAAAGGCATTGATTCTTATACTAGTTAATTTATTGGATTAATTTTACTCTAGCTCCTAATCATATTTAACTTAATTTTATTTATTTTTAAAAGATTGCAATCTCATCATTTTACGAATTTGAATACATCTCTTTAAGAATTTAATTACTCCTATTAATGTTGTTACTGATTTAATTAATTATTCATTAACTTTTTTATCTAATTACATTGTTCATATTCATGATTGAATATAATTAAATTTATTAATTATCATTGTTAATAATTTCATTAATTGCTCGATTTTTTTGTTTATGTTTTTTTCTACCTAATTTTCAATAAATAAGTTATTCGTTTGAAAATTGACTCTTCCCTTTTTTTGTTCCATGTACATTTTAATTTTTAGTTTAATCTCTACATTATCTTTAGTTAATATATTCACCTTTTTTCTTTTTCCTTAATTTACTTGGTTCGGGTAGCTTTTGTAACCTTTGGAGTCAGAAAAATTTCACTCTTTTACAAGTTGCTTGACCAATACCCTTTATTTTTCGTTTTTTCTGTTTTTATTTTTTTGATTTATCTTTTAAAAATCCACTCATGGAGGTCTGTGAGATGTAAGATGATTTGCAGGATGAAAATAACTGCAAAACAGTCATTCTAAGGTATATTAATATGGCAAAAAAAAATATTTTGGGGGAAAATTGTTTAAATGTTTTTCATTTGAATATTAGAAGTATTAATAAGAATTTCAATGAATTATGTCTACTCTTGGCTAGTTTTGATTTAGATTTTGACTTAATAATTCTGACAAGAAACCTGGCTTTCTCAAGATTCTGGTTTAGAACTTTCAAACTATCATAATATTGTAAAGCCTAATAGATATAATGACGGCATCATAGTGTATATTAAGAGTAACTTGGAGTATAGAGTTTTGGATAGTGAAATCGATCATACCAATGTTTTGAATTTCATAATTACATATAAAGGTTTGGACTTCTACAGTACTGCCCTCTATAGATCCCCTAATAATACTGATATATTTGAGTTCTTTTGGCCTCCTCCGTTTTTCTTGATTTTCAGACGGCCTTTGATACGGTGGATCACAGAATTTTAGTAAATAAACTTGAAAATATAGGTATTAGGGGTGTGGCTTTGAGATTTTTTGAGTCTTATTTGAAAGGAAGATCGCA
>JALMQS010000069.1:1048615-1059934 GCA_024734495.1 Forficula auricularia | reverse complement strand
TGTCTCTACAGTGGTAGAGTAATCTAACTGCTATTTTTCATTTAGTTATTATAATTATAAAAAATAAAATCCTGACTCAATAGAAATATGAATTCAAATTTAAAAAATAATTTTGAAACTAATAATTTAGATATTTACAAAATTTTAAAGACATATTTTTCAATTTCTAAGTTCAAAAAGGTTTAGTCTTTCGTCAAATTTTGTAAGAAATTTTTTAAAATTTTATGTTTTAAGCTAAATACTTTAGAAAATTGATTTACAGTGATATTTCACCCCATAATTAAATTTCAAATTATATATACTTTTCCGGGGAGCATTTTGAGATTTGACACGTATTTACTTTTCCTCCATTTTTTTTTTGGAAATTATCCATCAAAATTAATTATTTTAAATATTTATCTTTTTATTTTTATAATGCATGATCTAAATATAAAATATAGTAGAAAGATTGAAAAAGGTGAATCGTTTTCTTATACACAGACAAGCTTATAATTTTTAATTTTTTTTTATTAGTTTAAATTTTCCAATAGAGATTTATATTTCTCAAATATTATAAAAAATAAATCAGTTTATAGCGAAATTTCACTTCATTCTAATAAAAATTAAAATGTTTCTGAATTTGATTAAAAAAACCTTGTCTTTTTTTATCAAAGTTGATATAAATTGATAAAAATTGTATTTTCGGAATTTTCGTTTTTCTTTTAATTTAAATTCTTAAAAAATTTTTTAAGAAAATTTCATTTTATGTTTATCGCTATCGGAAAAAAATGTTTTTATACAACATTTCAGACGCACTTTCAAGTTAAATCATCAAATAATCTCTGAATCAGACAACCTCAAAACATTATAGCAAAATCACCATTTTACTTCTCAAACATTCTTAATTTTGAAAATTATCAAATTATTTTATTGAACTCGTGAAAACAAATGATTTAATATAGAAATAATTATCTTAAAAAAATTTTCTTTAGTTCATTATACACAGTATTGCTTATTCTTCAAATATTTATAATGTATAATAACTTACTTATCTCAATAATATATGCAAATACATGGGTATTTTAATAATATCACTACCTTCTAATAAATTGAATAGAAATTACAGATGAGTATTAATACCAATTAATTATTATCTTTCGATCGACGACCTCAACAACGTCTATATTACTAATTGAATCAAATTAAATAATTTAGAATATCTACACTTTAATATTTATGAAATACATTGAGAAAAATTTCCAATTTAACATTAATTTCCATAAAGTGAAATCATTTGTTTAAGACTAGTTTCTAAATGGCAATCTTCTTTACTTCTTTTAATTGAAAATATTTAATCCATTATTTTATATGGTTCGAAATACTAATTAAAGATTTAATTGATGGTTAGCTTCTGCCGTATTAAAATTTTCTATATCCAATAGAAAATAACAGATAAAATATTTCTAATTAAGCAGTGAAGGAGATTGAACTATCAATCTCAAACAATTATATACATATTAATATTTGGTATTTAAATGTATATAATTTTATCCAAACGACTTGTAACTTCTGGTAATTTTTCTCGGAAAAACAAAATCTTTTCAATTAGAACTTTTTTAAAATTAATTTTAGAATAAATGTGTAATTATATATAATTTTCTGTAGCAATGTTATAAAGATAGAAAAAAGGCTGAAAAACTCAGTAATTGGACTATACAGATATTTCGATTTTTCGGAGTACTAGAGATAAAAGCCAAAAATTTCGAATCAAATCTATTTTTAAAACGGAAATATTTCCTACGAAAGTTTTTATTTTTAATTAAAAAATCTGCAAAAATAACGTTTTCATCTTGTTTCAACAAAATTTTGTGTTTAAATGCTCCTAGCCGCGAAAATATTTTCAAGCGCCGCGCTTTAACAAGATACGCATATTCAGGCAGCTTCTTAATTGGTTGCATATCCTACGAGCAACAGGCGTTCCCATAAAACCAGTATTTTTGTTTCTAAATACATATGTACCTATGAAATAATTAAAGCGCGGAAGTTAAATAATATAATCAATCATTCTCGGATAGCTACTATTATAAGGATAAAGTCTAAAGAGTTTCAAATTTTTCGAACCATTACTTTGGCCGGAATAAAAAATTGATCGTTTAATGCCAAAAATCCCATGTTATTTTGGTGGGAAATTTGCATCACTGTGCACGTTAAAATTTAGATAGAGACTTGAAATTGGTGCAACGACAAACCGTTTCTTATGGCAAACTAACCGTAATTATATATATTTTATATATTTAATCAATTAATTTCACTTTTTTAATTTCTTGAAGTACCTTTTTTGTTTAAATAAAAAAAATCTCACTAAATAATTTGATTTCTGGATTGATCCCCCCCCCCATGAAAATTTTCTATTTCGCCACTGCCCCTAGAGTTACACCTTCTTGCCATAAAAATATACACGAATTCTGAAAAGTTATCTTCCTTAAAAAAACAATAAGAAAAAGCGAGTTTACAAAACAGTAAAATGTTTTCTGGTAATTATTTAATAACATATTTCAATAATTATCTTTTTTTCATTTTATAAAAATTGCTAAGAAATAGTCAGGATTTTTTTTTTTATTTGGATTTGACTACTAGGTCATACCAATACATTGAATAAAACAAACATAGAAAATACATATAACGATAAATACATAATACAATACATAGGAAAGAAATTACATTAATAAATATACATATATATATATATATCAAATTACAAAAAACAAAAACAAACATAAAATTAATATAAAATATAACTCATAAAATTATTACAAAACCAATAACTAATTAAAAAAAAAAAAAAAACACTATATATTTAAAAATGCAATTGCAACTGTCACTAAATTCAACCAATGATCTTAATAAATTACAATTGGGACAATCAATTAATGCTCTAAGTAGGAGGGTCTCTAAAAATTGGGGAATAATTTTCTTCATCATTCACATCCGAATTGTATATAATGGACAATGCAAAATTAAATGAGCGGGCGTAGCGGGAGTAAGAGAGCATGTGCAAAACGGGGACGGGGATAGAGATAGTCTAAAATAGTCAGGATATTTTTTTTAATAACGGGCATTTTAAATAAAATACATACCATGTTATCTATATCCCTATTTGCCATGGAAATTTCAAAGGATATTAAATAAAGGCAGTCTTTTGAGTGAAGTCTCTTGCGACAACCAAATTAAATATTTAATTATAATTTATTATAAAATCTAAAAAATTCTAAAAAATCTCACTAAGATTATTAAAATAATATTTAAAATTAGATTTTCAGCTCGGATTTTTTTTTCAGGTGCAACTATTTTTAAAAAATTAACATATACAATACATGTATATATACCATATCAAATATAAATATGGATGGAAGGAAGAACAAGGATAATGAAAAAATAAACCAAATAAATTTATTGGAAAGTCATATTCATCCTCTTAAAAACAGACGTTTCGGAAGATCTTCCCTCCTTCTTCAAAAATGACTTTATAATATATTTATTTTATTTGGAATTTTAATTTTTCATTAACTTTGGGCTGCCTTCTATCAATTGAAATTCTCCCTGTCCATCTTTAAAAAATTGAAATATTTCTAATATGATTATATTAAATTTATTTGTTTGCGACTATAGTTTCGAAGATTTGATTTTCATCATCTGTCTTTTTAATTATAAATATGTTATTTGGTATTTCTCAAGGGGTCAATTACCCGATTGGATATAAGAAATTCGTTTTGTCGCTAGCTTTCTATGACAGCAAGACGAATATTCTATTTCTATTTGATTAATTGACCCCATGAGAAATAAAAGATAAAATTCCTCTCTCAATATATTATTATGTAGTATACTAATTTTGCAATAATTTTCTTAAAGGTGTCAAAATCACTTGAGCAACGAGATCATCGGCTGCCTGCGAGTTTATCCTTTTCTTTTAACGACGAGGTTAGTATTATTATAGGTATATCTTCTCCCTTCGTAATTTCAAACATATTGTTTTGAAGATTTCATTATTTTTATTATCCCTCAAACCTTCTTGAGTTACAAATTAGATCCCAATTATTTCAGAGATTTCAATTCATAATTCTTATACAAAATGGTAGAGTAGAGTAAATTTCTTATTGATAAATTAAATTTCATTCATCTTCATATTTTTATTTCATCTCAATTAATATTCATTTATATAATTTCTAACTTTAGTTTTCTCTTCTTTTTCATGGATCCTTCACTTTGGTGATGTTTCGATGCTGACTTTTATCTCATCCGACACATTTATTTTCTTCTCACAAAAAGCCCTCCAAATATGAGTATATAATTCTTTAGCATGGCATTTAGTTTTAGCTTTTAAAGGATTTTTTTATAGGTAGATTATCGAAGGCAAAGAATTAGGATGTATTTTCTCTTTTACAGCAACCCCTCTAGCTACAATCAGTAAATGTAATACTTAACTTATTTTCATATATTATATTAAAGTTTTTCCTTCCAAATATAATTTAATAAATTTTTAATTAAATAACTTGACCATTAAATGTTTCATAAATGCAATTTTAGATTAAATTTATTTTCATTTTATTTAAATTTTTAATTTTTTGTAATTCTTAATATTAAAAATAAATTAAAACCACTCTTGATCATTTCGTTTTTTAATAATTTTTTTCTTGAAATTATTCAATTTTTAACGTAATAGAAAATCAGATTAGGAATTTTCAGATCCCATTTTATCTTCATCTTTAGTGAAAACCCAAGGGAACCATTGGAGGATCTTCAAAAAGTAAGAATTTATTAGAATAGTATATTTTGCATAGGGATTTTCAGGTTTCACCGCCTCGACCACCGATGGAATTCATCGCTATTTTAATATAAAATTTAATTCTTAGATTCAGAAAATATGATAGAAAATTATTAAAATTAAATTCACATTTTTAGTAGATATAGTATGTAATTATTGAGTATAAAGTTTAGAGGGAGGGCGGGATGATATGCCATGCCAACGATGACGTTCTCTTTTTATGTGTTGGGGACCTGCACTCTTCCCTTTGATTTCCTTCCTGGAGACAGCTAATGCGGTGTCGTCTATCTTAGGCCTCTTAGGGATATTTTGTGATGTGTTTCTCTCTATTGTGCCCTCCAATTTAGTTTTAAGGTTAGTTTAGTATTAAGACCCGCAAGAGAGCTAAAATCGACAGCACCCATTTGTTGGAGCCATGAACGATTTAAGAGGAATGTGACCGAATTCTAAAGATCGAGGTCCAGGTTCATCTTGCATGTGCTTGCATGTTTTGTGTCTTACCGAAAAGTCGTCGCTTGATGCCTTGTTCAAATGGAACAATGGGGTGGTAATGGGAGTCTGGTGACTTTGTGTCTTTGAGGGCGGGTTTGAGGTGGCTCTGTGGACTAGAACCAAGACCAGAATGTTGTCCGTTGCTTCCTCAGGAGTAGCTTAAGGAAGAATAGCGGCTGCCTTATGGCTAGGGGCACGAGGACTCTGCCGGGGAGACCGTGCACTGCGTTACACTTAAAGTTCTTTTTCTCATATATTTAACCACTTGCCTAATAAGGTTTTTCATTTTTTCCCCCTAGTTGGTAAACATTGAAATATGAACATGGTATTTATAATTTGTCAGTCTTGTATAGATGAGGCAAGTGGAAATGTTAGGTAATATCTTTTTCTCGTTCTATCCGTATTCCAAAAAATCAAGGCCACTCTCACTGATTCATACGTCTTCAGGCTCTCTCGAAGTCCGATTATAAGAATTCGAATGTTATTCTGATATTTCAAATTATAAGAATTTGACTTAGATGAAATAAAATTCGAATTTTCCGCGAATTAAAAAGATTCATTTCGTTTACTGCATACGTCTTGATGACTAAATTAGTATGTATTAAAAGGGGAGGGGGGGTCTACTAATGTTTATGTCCAGTGTTCTAGGTATTCACTTCACTCAAAAAAAGGATTTTTCATCTTCTGGAGACGATGAGAAATTCAAGAGATAGTCGAATCGTCCAATACATCCATCGAAGGTGAATATAGTATAAAATTTTATAATTTATTTTTGTCTCTGTTTTTCTTAAATAATAATTGAATGTTGGGGACTCAGGTTGGCTCAGTTGGATAACGCACTGGCCTCACTTCGGCATCGATCGATTATGACGATGTTGAAGTGGGAGGCCGGACTTCGATCCTAGCTGGCGAATAAAAATTTCTACCGGCTAAAAACTCGGCTCCCTCACTAACCCTCTAACACTTTATTTATGTGCTGTCTAAATGGGCGCTTTGTTCCCGGTGACATTAAATAAAAAAAAAAAAAAAAAAAAAAATTGAGTGTTTGCAAAAATGTTCCTAACTATCTAAAGAATATTTTTTTTACATAGCGCATTAGAATTATTCATTTTTTGAATATATATCTATACCTAATACAATTTTATTTTTTTATTATTTAATCATGTGTGTGTTTCTTTTATTTTAGGTGATGCTGGGAGGTTGGTTTGTGGGAGCGGAGACATCTCGACCTATAACTTCAAGGCGTCTACAAGCCAGAACTACGGTAGGCATTCTTACACAATGAGATTTACGTTTAGTCGAATAAATATAATATTTCATATTAATTTAAATTTTGATATCGACATACACATCACCTCGAACTTGAATGATTCACTTTTCTATGATAAATCATATAATACAATTTTATTTTTTATTAAGCTATAATATATTATGAGGTGATAATGTAACATTACATCAACTGGTGTGGCCACCACACGACATTCACATTAGCTTCTCCCTTAATTGAAAAAAGCAAACCAATTTTCTTCATTTAAATTACTTCAATTTGATATCGACATACACATCCCATGTTTCCCCAGAGTTTTGAGAAAACCGGAAAAAGACGAAATCTTCAACCAAACATGTATTTCCGGTCTTTGATTTTAGCCAAAATCTTGTAGTACTTCTTATAACCTCTAATATAACTTAAGTTTCAAATCCCACAGCTCTGCGACTTACCGTAGCCGTGATATCAATGATTAAAATATTTATTTTTTGACACTCCTAATTTACACTCCCTTCCTTTATTTCAATCGGATTAAAATTTATACAAGACTATTAACTTATGAAACTTAATAGGTAGACGAATTAAAAAAATCATTAGAGCCCTTTTTGAGAAAGTCACAAAAACAAAAAATCTTAAATCCCAAGTTCCGGTGTTCCGATTTAAGCCAAAATCTTGCTTCTAGGCTAAATTGAGCTTAAGTTTCGAATTTCGTAGTTCTGAGACTTATCGTGGCGAAACGCAGGGGGTTATTTGTACATAGTACATACATACGTACACACGGCTCAATGGATTTTTGGCTTCTTTTTGGCCTCTAGAGACCATAATATTTGGTTATATGTTTTGAATCGGGTGTCAAACTATTAAGGGAATCGATTCCTTCCTGCTAGAAGTCACAAAGTGAAATTAACTTTTTTCACATTGGAGATAGAAGCTCTAAAAGTGTCAGGACCCCCGGCGATCGCAATACTTCACATTATATCATTACATGATACAGAGAATATATATATGTGAAAGTAAAAATGAAGATTTAGAATAACAAGTATTAAGTTAAAAATAATATATACCTACATATTGAAGTAACCAAAGGAATTCTCTATTATATTTAATTAAATATTTTTCTCAACGTTTATTTCTCGAACAACTGAAATATCAAATTTCTTATAAAATTTAATTAAATATTTTTCTGTCTTTTTTACCTAAAAAAGAACAACCTAAAAGTGAAACGGAGTTTAAGGGGATATTGTTATCCTTATGGCATGTCTCAAGAGGGTAAATTGACACCCAAATCAAACCAACATGACAGACACTGATCACATCGAGGGCTGGGCTTGCTGGCTTCTTGAAAAAAATACAAAAAATAAAAATAAATAAAATCGAAAAAGGACAAGTGAAAGCAGCCGGATACAATTAGCGGCCAACCTGGACTCTGGATATCAGGGAAGCCTCAGATTGGTGGTGGTAATCGAATCCCGGCCACTAACAAGTAAAAAAAGAAAAAAACATATTATATATATAAAGGATATTGTGTTCAGATTGATAGAATGGGGGACGAGAGTAAAAAGAAACCCTCGCTTAGGAGAAAACTCCATCAGAAAAAAAAAACTTTGGCCGAAAATTAATTTCATTACATGGCTTCTTGTAATCAAAATCGTTTTATTAGCCCTTTAGTCTGTATATGAACATTTAGCTCGGAATAAATACCAATCAGAACCCATTTTATAAATATTAAATAAAGTAAAATTTCAACATACTTAATAAAATAATTTAATATGAGAAAAATATTGTAGAGATCAAGAGATTACTGGCCAATGATATGATCTAAGCTGGTAAAGATATTACTTTATATAAATCAACTGGGGTGGGTATCATAACTCATTCACATTAGTTGTTCTCTTATTTGAATTCACCATACCAGTTTTCTTTTTTAAAATAACTTCAATTTGTGTTTGTTCGATTTTAGCTAAAATCATGAGGTACTTCTTCTAGCCTCTAGATAGCTTCTAGTTTCAGGTTCATATCCCAAAGCTCACAAGATATGAAGGATTAAAATATTTATTTTGGACACTCCTAATTTACACCTCATTCCTTTATTTTCAATTGGATTAAAATTTAAACACCACTAATCACTTATAACACTTGATAAATACAGCAATTAAAAAAAAATAGTTTTTGAGAAAATCTCAGAAAACAAAAAATCTTTAATGTAATAATGTCAATTTCGGTATTTCGATTTCAACCATAAGCTTCCTATATTTCTTCTAACCTATCTCAAGCTAAGTTTCGAATTTCGTAGCTCTGAGACTTTGGTTGTGAAACGCAGGGGGGTGCATACGTACCAGTTGCGGGCGGAGACTTTTAAACAAGGGGATGGCGTCCAAAAAAGTACCCTACATTTTTTTGAAATTTTATTTTAATCTTCGCTTTTTTTTTACAAATTTCCTCTAACACAGGATCATAGATTAGATTTATAAAAAATATATTTTGGGACATTCGCCCCAAACGGATACTGTAAGAGTGAGGACAGCAGTCAGAAATTAATTCTTGTGCCTTAAACTCCACATCCTTGAGAGGGAAATCGACCATCTTCTAAAATGAATCAGCCTGTCCTATAAGAAAATCTTAAATTTCTCCCAATTCTATTGTTATAAGCAAGCTATGACTTGAATATATAGCTCTTAGTTATTTCTGATCTTATATATTGAGAGTTCTTAGAAATGGAATAGTCTAAAGATTCTCGAATTATCTTTATTCATTCCATTTTTGTATTATTACTATTTTAATAGTTTCTCAACGAGAAAATTTTTTATTCGACTAAAAGTCATCTGGACTTGTCTTTAACCTGCTTGAACTGCTTGAACTGAAACTATCTACCAGGCAGGGAGTTCAAACATTCTATCCGCATCCTTTTCGGAAAAATCATTCACTTTAATTTCCCCTTTAAACTATGCAACAATTTTATTTCATTTCGAGAATCAATATATTTTTCAAAACAAAAAAAGTTTTTTTATAGAAATATTTGAAATATCGGATAATAATTGGAAAATTTAAAAAAATGAAAATACCTACTTTAAATGTACGTAAATCTACTCTATTTGTATTGTCAACATACTATATAGTAAATTTACAATTTCTTTAACAGTGCAATCCTTTTTTTTGTGAAACCTACCTTGTGATTTGTATTTTTAAATTTTAAATTTGTTCACCTCAAACCTATCTCATTATCTCTGAACAAAAAAAATCCTGATATGAATTAAGTATCATTAAGTATAATTAATAAGTATCCATAACACTTCGGATTTAGCACTTGACTCTGTTGATTTTTTATAGAATAACTTTTAACGCTACTACTATCGGCATTTGTCTTTTATATTCAATTTAATAAATTATGGACTTTAAACATACTTGGCCCTTGTAGAGATCTTATTAAAGATTTTCAAAAACATGTTATCAGAAGGGGGTGACTTGATTATCACCGCGTCTTTTGACAGGGTCTGTTAAATTTTAGATTTTCCGTCCAATTAATAGATTTTCAAATGTTCTAAGAAGAGTTCGAAAAAAGGGATAGAAGAGAAAAAAACACCGAGACTAATTCCATCTTCCCCAGAGCATTAAGAGAGATTCAAATTTGTTTATTTCTTGCCGGGCCAATGACCGGGTTTAACTGATAACAATTTTATCTTTAAAGCACAGAACATGTCATCTTGTTGAAAAACATATACAAAATGAAATATTATCAAACCTCGCGTGGGCTTATCTTTAGGGCATAATTAATAGAAATTCTATTGGAAATTTATTATCCATGTCATGAATCTATTTATAATATGATTTTAAAAAAATGGACCAAATGATTAAAAACCAATTACAAAGGGCGTATTATATAATATATAATAAAATAATACGAGTCAAGAGATTAAGGGGTGTGTTAAAATATACTATAATATTATGGTAATTTTTGATGATAATTTAAATTAAAAAATAATTATTCATTGCCAGAGCCGGATAATGACTTCAGATAATAATGATTTAAAAAATTAATACTCCAATTTGTAAATGTATTATATAAAATAAACTGACTGAAATGGTTCTATTAATTACAGATAAATCGTGTAGCTGATTGGTCCGTTTTTCGGGTAATAAATTAGTTAGCTTCTCTTTGTACTTTCTCTGTTGTATATAGAGTGTCCCAAAATTTCAGCAAAAAATCTAGATAATGGAGAAGATGTGATTATATTGACCAGTATCTGTCTATACTGGCAATGGAATATATTAAAAAGGTGAATACCCGTTGCGTAATTACTGAAATAAGGAATATATGAGAAGTAGGATGGTCTTTATTTTGGGTATTTTCAAATTTGTATGCTCCCCGAGACTCATATGGTTTGAAATAAATAAAAAAAATTTCTCAAGTTTCAAGACTCTATCTCAATTTTAAACTGTGCCGCACAGAGATGCAAGTTTCCAATCTATGGAGGTTTTGTCATTAAATGATCAATTTTTTATTCTGAGCAAAGTAAAGATTTGAAACTCTGTAGAAGTTATCCTTATAATAGTAGCTATCCATCAGAATTTTTACAGATTTTTAGCAATTATAATTTTGGACTCTATAGCTTACTAACACTAAGATTATTATTTTTATTATCGAACTATAACTCCAAAATTATAATAACTAAAAATATATAGAAATTCTGAAGGATAGTTAGTATTATGAGGATACAGTCTACACAGTTTCAAATATTAAACCATTGCTTTGGCTGAAAAA
>JALMQS010000069.1:1034023-1048515 GCA_024734495.1 Forficula auricularia | reverse complement strand
GTGTGAAATTTGGTTTTGATATTCAAAGTAGTTTTTGAGCTAGCTCGTCCACAAAAATTTGGTAACGCACGGACTAACTAACTAACAACCAGACAACCAGACTAACAGACATTTTGACAAAACAATTATTATCTCAAAAAATATTATTTTTCGGTGTACACATATTAGAGATTTTTTGTAGAGCAAAATGCTATGGTTTTGCTCACTTTTTTTAATCAAAATAGTTTCAGCCGTTTTTGAGATATTTCGAAAAAAATAAGAAAAAAAAACACTTTTTTCATGCACGATTACAATACTTGACCATACCCTGTATGGTAAAGTAAAAACTGATATTTTAATGCCAAAAACCTCATGTTACTTTGATGGGAAACTGACATCCCTGTGGGGTACAGGTTAAAATTGAGATAGAGAGTTGAAAATTGGGGGATATTTTTTTTTTTATTTATTTCGAACCATATTAGCCATCTGACTGTGTAAGTGGAATATTATTCCTATCTTCAAAATTAAAGTCCAATAATATCAGTGTTTGAAATAATCTTTGTTTTCTATTAGATCCGGTCTCCTCCATTATTATCTTCGACTACAACTCAACCACTGAAATTTTCATTTCTTCTTGTGATACGAGAATCTTTCCTGATTTGAGTATATGTGTTTTGTCTTTGTGTAACACTTTAACTTTCAATGAATTAAATATTGTCAATTTTGACCATTTATCTGATTATTTTTATTAAAATATATTTTTGTAGGATCTTTAAGGTCTTTTCATTTTGAATAGACTGATTTCAGTAAAATAATTTCACACCCATGCATGTTATTTTTACTGTATAATCTAAAATTGTGAATTTAATTCAGAAAATCTTTTCACTCAAAAGGATGACCAATTTAGAACGATTACTAGGTGAAATTACTCAAGGGATGAATATAATTTCTCATACTCTGGTCTATTATTCAGAAGGAAAGAAAGAAAATGATGCTACCCTCAGGTCATTTATTGCCTTCAACGAATTAATTTCCTATTCAGTAAAAGGAAGAAGTAGGAAATCATTTGGACAGAGAGGGAGATACGTGACTTTATTCATAAATTCTCATTCTAATTCTATCCTTACGAATCATTTAATTTTACATAGATTATTTATTATAATATATTTAACCAATATTGAAATTTTCGAAACAGTCAGGAAGGCGCCATGTCCCTTTAGCGGCGTCGTGCGAAATACTGATTGACGCCTTTATATGCACTGAGCCAAAATTATTGCGACCACAAGGCGTTTCAAGGTTTTTTTTTTACAAAAAAAACTAGTAGGGCGAATAATAAATAGTTTCAGCCATTTTTTAGATATTTCGAGAATTTAATAGGAAGAAAAAAACCTTTTAATGCTCGATTACAACATTATTTGATCATACCTCATATATAGTGGCGGTTGGTGACTTTTCAACCAGGTGATGTTGCCTTCATTTTCTGAAATTTTATTTTAAACTTCGATTTTTTTGCAAATTTCATCAAATACGGCATCATTTTCGTTATTGTTCAAATTTAACATTAGATTTTTAAAAAATATATTTTGGGACCTTCGCCCCAAACGGATACTGCTTTGTTTGAGTGTGGGTAGGAGTCAGAAATTAAATCTTGTAACTTAAACTCCACAGTCCCTGAGATGGAAATCGACCATCTTCCACGATGAATCAGCCAGTCCTATAAGAAAATCTTCAATTTCTCCTAATTCTATTGCTATAAGCAAGCTATGACTTGTCTATAGCGCTTTTAGTTATTTCCGATCTTATAAATTGAGACTTCTTAGAAATGGATTAGTCCAAAGATTCTCGAATCATCTTTATTTATTCCTTTTTTGTATTATTAATGGTTCCTCAGCGAGAACAATTTTTATTCGACAAAAACTCGTTTGGACTTGTCTCTGACATGCTTGAACTGAAAGATATTACAGGCAGGGACTTCAAAAAACCTTCTATCATCTCGCTTTTGGGAATAATCATTCATTTTAATTGCCCCTTGAAACTATGAAACATTTTTATTTCATTTCGGGAACCAATATATTTTTCAAAACAAAAAATGTTCTTAAAGAAATATTTGACAAAACGGATAATAAATTGAAAATTTAACGATCCTCTTGAATTTATGAAAATACTCTAAATGTTTGAAATTTTAGGGATACCCCGCATCCCCAGCATCCGTGGACCGCACGCCACTGCTCATATAATATGCAATAACATAATAAGAGTGAATTCAAAAGAGGTTGAAAATTAAAAAAAAAGACATTTAGAGATAAATTCAAATTTTCTTAATTTTAAAAATAATTTTGTTCCTTATTTATTATGTTTCCATCAAGGGGAGGACAACTTCATTGTCAACAACTCTACTACTCTCGGCAAAACAAAATCTTTTTAATTTTCTTTTATTAATGAATAAGAAAAATTCAATTTTACACCGAATGAATTTCCTCGTTTCTCTTATGAATGAACGAATTGCCGCACAGGTGTTGGTTGTTTTTCTTTGTTTAGAATTACTAGGGCCATGTGGCCAGGCTTATCTGCCACCATCGGACCACCTGGGAACGCGTTTCTTTCACCTGATTACCATCTAGACATTTTTTTTGAAAACGTCTCATTCGGTAGTTGTGTGTTTGGGGGATGATTACAATTGACCCTATGGTATGGAAACAAAGCAGGCGGTCTCTTTTGTTATCTAACAACAATTTGTATGATAATCTAATTAATAAATTTGCTTGGTATTTATTAATTACGCATACACGATTTTTCACGCCCGTGTCTGAATTGCCCTTTTAAAATATTCATTAATTACTTTTAGATGATGCAATCGATTTTGCTCAACGACTAAAAAGTAATAAATTCGTTCATATCGGATTCAAAATTAGTGTAATCATTCTTATCAAATAAATAATCCTCCCTTCTAAATTATATCGTCAATATTATTAAATCAATTAAGTTGAATAAATATTAAAAAAAAAATTAACATGAAATTACTTCATTAAAACTTGGTAGCCAACAAGGGAGGAATTTCTATTAGAGAAGACTTTTTGGGCGATTTATAATCTTGTTTAATTAATCTTTTTTAAAATAGAAGTAAAAGACTGAAATTAAATCACTGAAAAAAATATTTTTTCCGGTTAATATACACTACCTAAATGTTGAAATGTGCTGTTTTTGAAAATTAAAAAAAAATAAAAATACTGACCTAGATCGAGATTTAGTCCGCATACTGCGGATTACTCCAAATACTTGAGACATTAAATTTTTACTTGTCATTGATAAGGAGAGAATAAATGTATTTGTAGTATTTTTGCATAATGTTTTATGTTCACTGGTTAGGAAATCTTATTAGATAAATATGGGAACTTTGTTCCTCACCAAAACCTTAATTTTAAGCTGAAAATTAAGTTTTTACAAATTCAGTTTACTAAAGAGATTTTAACATGAATTCCCCATAATTCATATTAAAAAAAAAAATATTTTTGGATAAAATAAAATATTAACAAACTTAAAATATACTTATTTATTTTTCATAATAATGTTTGGTAAAAAAGCAGACCAAAAGATCGAGATTTGGTCCGCATACGTTCCTAGTTCCATATTTAATTATTTTACGTTCGGGAAAAAACTAGAAAATTTAATTTTCTAATTTTCCCATAACTGATCTAACCCTGACATGGCTATGTTTAAATTTAGAATCACTAGACTGTTAAATTTTACAAATAAAAATTTAAATGTTAGAGTGAAATATTTACCACGATAAATATATCAGAGAAGTTCGCCTCACATGGCAGCTAAATGGCTCGGATTGCTAATTGTAAGATTACTATGGTATAGACCAGGGGTGTCCAACCTTTTGGCTTATACGGGCCAAAATTCTATTGATATTTGTTATTCAAAAAATATATTTAATAATGTAGAAATAAGAACTTTATTATTTTTTTAGATCATAATGAACTTCTTATTTTACTTTTCGTAAATTTTATACTTGAAAATAGCTTCTCGTATATGTAAATACATATCTACATACTTACAAAAGGTGATATTATGTATTAGTATTTGTTTAAATTTTTTCATGGCTAGATAATTAATATAAAATTCTAATAAAGAGACAATATTCAATTTTTCTTTCAGATCGGTATCTAATTGTTGTACTAGAACATTCAATCAGAAAGTTAGCAAGTGGAAAATTTATTTCTAATGAAAATGGAGTCGAAAAAACATCAAAATGATGATTATTTTTTCGAAAATCTTGAAATCTAGTTCCAGATTCAAAATTTAAAATTAACACTTTTATTTTTCGAAAACTTCACAGTAGATTTTCAGATTTGTTATTTTAGAGAAAAAAAATTATCAGGCCAAATTGTTGTGTGTTTTCCAGTATCTACATATAAATCTCAATGTTTTAACTAACTTTATGACTTTATATTGGACCACGGGTTGGACAGTCCTGGTTTAAATCGAAATGATAATTTATTTTTTAAAAGCGTCACGAATATATTAAACCCTGACCTTCCATTATCTATTGGAATGTAAAAACGTGCAAAGATCTAAAAGACAAGTCTTGACAAGTTTGAGCCCAAGAGAGAAATTATCAATTAATTGTGATTGTTCTAGAAAACCCCAATTCCTTGTCTCCTTGTACTAGAATGATAAAACTATAGACTTGGTTAGTGTCGTAGCATATAAATTACTGAAATAATAAATATTGAAGAAAATGAAAAAAATTGAGAATTTTTAAATATTCGAAACTTCATTATTTTTTTATTTTATATAGCAGTTGAGCTTATAATTTTGTTTTTAGTGAATTTTATTCTTGAAAAAAGCTTCACATATTGTCAAATATACATTCATATTTCGAAAAAGGGAATAAATATATCTCTACATATAAATCTCAATGTTTTAAGGAAGTTTATGATTTTATGTTGGGCCACACTCATTGCATTGCTGGGCCACAAGCGGCCCGCGGGTCACGGGTTGGACAACCCTCTTATAGGCATATAAACAGGATATATATATATATTTGTTAGACTTGGAAAAAAGAGGTTTTTTGTGAATAATAAATTAAATATGAACTGTTGTTTTAGACTTTATTTGATATTATTCAAAGAATTAGCCGTTATAATTAATTTTGTAAATATGTATATTTGTTTATCGACATCTTATAGATACTAATTACTTTTAAATAGCATATAATTTCTTTTACTCCGACTGTCACATGGTTCAATTTGTATTAATAAACAAAAACCATTTCACAACAGATGACTTACCTTTTATATTGCAAAAAACGAACAAACAAACAGATCAAAATTCCGATCTTTAAACAAATTAAATAATTTAATGGACATATGTTGCAATTACATTGAAAGTAATTAAAATTGTTTTTTTATAGTATTATTGCGTCGCTACGTTTTTTTTTTTTTTGTTTTTTTTTTTTTGTTTAAAGTGTATGATTAATGGTGGCAATTAGTTTCGTGCAATGAGACAAATTAAATGAATGAGACTGTCCACCCCACAGGGTGGTTAATTCGCTTTCCTTCAGGAGGCTCTGCCCTGTATATCCGATATGGTGTCCATTGGCAAGGAAACCAGTCAGGCATGCAAAGTAACAAGCAGGAACAATGGGGAGGCAGAAATTCATTAGAAGACTTTGTTTTTTATTCCTAAACAACTTAAAATCTTCTACAAAAATATAATCAATCTGCTATTTGCTATTTTATTCAATTTGATCGATTATTTAATTTCAGGGTTCCCGAAACCTTTCTTCAAACGGAACACTTCACAAATCTTGAAATTTTAACAAAACACCTTGCTTAATTTGAAGGGTAGTTAAATGCATAATACATAATGAATAAAATTTAGTAATTTGCGAAAAAAAAACACTTGAATTCTTAGATGCTAGTTATTTACAATAGAAAATATAAACTTAGTAAAGTAATTTTGATAAGCGAGAATGGTGTGGGTTCTTGGTGAAACATTTAAAATAAAGTATAAAGAAAATTTTTAAAAAAATTTTTAAATTTTTTTTTTTAAATTTAAAATATAAAATACTAGGTAGGTTTCACAAAAATAAAAGATCAGGTGCTTGTTTAGCACGACTCTGTATATATTTCGGGTTATAAGCCCATCTTCAGGAGCTCACAAAGGACACAAGGTCCTCTGATCTTTTATTTTTGTGAAACCTACCTAGTATTTTATACTTTAAAGTTTAAAAAAGAGAAATAATTATAACTATCTTTTTTTAAATATAAAATTCTAGGTAGGTTTCACATAAAAAAGTTTCTAAAAAAATATTCCAGATTTTCTTTTTTCTTTACTTTATTTAAAATGTTTCACCAAAAACCTACACCATTCTCCCTTAACAAAACTATATTTTTTGTTCAAAACCGACGTTTCAGATGTTTATTCCCTCCTTCTTCAGGGTTTTGAAAGGTCGGTGAAGGAAATCCAATGTGACATTCCCCTCTGCGTCCTCTCTCATTGGCAGTAACAATATTATACAGTATTTCATTCTCAACAGAATTTAGTATAAAGGGGAATGTCACATTGGATTTCCTGTCAAAACCCTGAAGAAGGAGGGAATAAACCTCCAAAACGTCGGTTTTGAACAAAAAATATAGTTATAATTATCTCTCTTTTTTGAACCTTGGACTGCTTCATCAAAATTCACTCAATTCAATTATCAGCCCCTCTCCAAAAACTACTTCAATCTTAGTAAAATTATGATTTTAATGACTTCTATATTATGTGTCCATGACTTACAAATTTTATTTAATTCATCCAGAAATCATTTACCTGCTCTTAATTGTATTTTAGTTTTAAATCAGGCTCATTAGATAAATCAATTATATTTTTATAATCACTTGTTGACGTTTCTGTCACTCTAATCCGAATCCAAAAATCCACCTCACCAGTTTTTTGGAAAATAAGATCGGTAGAAGTAAAGGTTAAAAATGTCAATAATTCTTTAAATTCTTCAATTAGTTTTTCAAAAGTAATTTTTGATTTTATTATTTAAAAATTTACCAGGTGTATAAGCTTAAATCTGCTGTTTTTTAGTCAGAAAAACACATGTTTTTTTCATAGAAATCCAATATATATTTATTCAGAGTACTGAATAATCTTTTTTTAATTGCACTTCTTCACTCATTAAGCTTATAAGTAGATACAAACACTCTTAGAACTTTAAGCTATCTCAACCAAATCATATTGAGTTAGTTTTTGGGACCCTAGGAAACGATTAATGCAAAAATAAAGCCTAAAGGTGGTTCAAGAATAAATAGTTGTCAAGACGGAGTTCTTTTGTAGTGTATTTCTCATCTTGAGAAAAATCACATTTTTATTTTATAATTATGCAGAAATAGGTATATGGAATATCATCTTCCCCCTTCCACACCAACGCTGGAGTTCCTCAGGGATCGGTTATCTCCCCTACGCTTTTTCTTATCTATATCAACGACCTTCTAAACTTGCCCTCCAATCCGGTATATTGTTACGCAGATGACAGCACCCTACATAACGCCCCTGCATCGCATAAAAACCGTGCAGACATTGCCTCTTCAATTAATTTAGACTTATGCAAACTGGGGATCCCAAAACTTAGTTAACTTTAATGCAGGGAAAACTCAGTGTTGCCTTATTTCTAGGCGCGTCGACAGAAACCTCCCAAACATATCATTCGACTCAAACTCACTAGAATTCAGGGATAAAATTTCAATGCTAGGCGTAACTCTAGAGTCTGACCTTTCATGGAATGACCATATCTCAACCACTGCTAAAGCTGCAGCGCGCAAGCTTGGTCTCCTATTTAGGTCTAGACGCTGTTATACTCCCAGTCAACTTCTTATACTGTATAAGGCTCAAATTCGTCCCTGTCTCGAATATGGCTCTCATCTGTGGAGGGGTGCATCCAAGCATTCTCTTGCTTCACTGGATGCAATTCAGAAGCGAGCAATTAAACTAATAGGAGACCCGGCTCTAACCAACTCACTCGACTCCCTGGCTCACCGAAGAACCGTTTCTGCCCTTTCTCTGTACTACAGATACTATCACGGTGTCTGTTCAGTCGAGCTGAAATCAATTATCCCCCCTAATGCCCTCTTTACGAGAAACACGCGGTTTTCTAACGTCAACACCCCTTCGCTGTCAAATTGGATAAAAGTCGAACAAGCGCTTTCGCCAACTCTTTTATCCCTATGACCTCCAGAGACTGGAACTCGCTCCCTGCCACCATCTTTCCCGCGACTTATAACCTTCAGCTATTTAAGACCCGTATCCACAGATACCTTCGACCCCCGCCCAACTCATTAAATTCTTTCTTCTTCTTTTCACGATGGAGGGGCCAACCCAGGCCTTTAGGGGTTGCACCTTTTTGGTGTAACGCCTTCTCTCATCATTATCATAAAAAAAAGGTAGACATAGTATGTGCTCTCATTTCGGATATTTATAAATGAATCTCGAAACTTTTCGCTCTAAGTAAAGAACCTAAAGTTTCCAATTTTTGACTTATTATTATTATTTTTTATATTATTTCAAAGTTTACTTATTACTTATATATTTCTAATTAGCTTAGAATCAGCGATTTTTAATTAACTACTATAAATTGTAACCCTATAGATATCATAGAATACTTTTAAGGGATGATTGCATTAAATGAAAATATTTTCAATTAATTGCAGCTTCGAACGCAATTTTTTCTATTTCTTTTTCAAATCCACATTTTTAACTAACTTGAAGTAGATTTTAATTGTATATTGTGAAAAATTCTAAAACAAAAAATATAGAGTCAATTAGTTGATTTGAGCAAAATTTCACCAACCTAATCATCTCTTCGAAAATCGCGTTTCCATATAGGCCGTGATTTTGAAGCGAGCCTTAATTAGCCCTCAGGTTCTCTTCGTTGATCCTTCCATTGTCCAGCTATTTCTCAAGTAATTAGCTGCATCATTTGGCATCGGTAAGTTATTGAACCTTGCCAGATTAGTACGGAAGTACAATACGCGCTAATATACTGACCGGAAACTTGGTCATCGACAGTCTGATAGATTTCAATCCTTCCGCTCTCATCAAGCGGCATTGAATACCAGTAACCACTAGAGCTCACAGGAGGGTTCCAGAAGGGGTAGGGTAGCAGGGTCATTCAAAATAAAAAAAATAAAAGAGGAGAGGAAAATTAAGCCAAAGTTGCAAGTCTGTCTGTTGAAATGAATACGGGTCTGTTTTTGCGCCTTTTTTGCTGCTCACGTGCCACTAGATGAGAAACAGAAACTGACCACTCGGATACCCGCATCGCTGATACACTGGGCGGTTACTAAGTGTTAGCGGATGTGTTTTCAAAAAATAAGCTGACGTGTTCTGATGTGGCCATCCACTTGACTATACCATACAACCTGGTCTCTAAAATTATTTATAATCATGTAGGGGGGTTAGTTTTTGTATTTTTATACTTCTGGGTTCCCACTGATTATGTATACAAAATTTGGTTGATGTTGCTATATGACCAGGATTTTAATCTTTTGACCCGGCACCCCCCACCCCTCCCATTTCGGGAGGTTAGTTTTTGCATTTTTAGACTTCTGGGATCCCACTGATTATGTATACAAAATTTGGTTAGATTTTTAATTTTTAACCCCCCCTCCACACCCCTTAATTTTCGGTCGATATGCACCAAAATCTAATCAGCTCTCAATCTCAATGGACCAAAACTACATATGAAATTTGGTTTCGATATTCACACTAGTTTTTGAGCTAGCTCTTGTACAAAAATTTGGTAACGCACAGACTAACTAACAAACTAACTAACAGACTTTTTGACAAAACAATTATTATCTCGAAAAATATTATTTTTTTGATTTTCACTTATTTGGGCTTTTTTGTATCAAAATAGTTTCAGCCGTTTTTGTGATATTTCGAAAAAAAAAGAAGGAAAAAAATAACTTTTTTCATGCACGATTACATTTCTTGACCATACTCTGTATGGTAAAGTAAAAAGGTCAAAGGGTGAAGAACTATATGCTATAATCTATAACACTATTACTTTACAATTAGTTACAAGCCTGAAAAATTGCTATTTCATCCAATCTTTCAAAAATATTTAAATTAATTTGGTGAATAAAAAAATAAAAAAATATTCTGTTAGTACATATACTATTTGATATTGAATTTAAATTAAAACTTGTGAGAGAGAAAGAATTTACATTTTTTAGGTTAGAATCTATGATTTTAGTTGAGAATATTTTTATATTGCGCTTCAGAGATATCCATCCCCCCGGGAATTGAACATATTTTCTTTCTAGATGAAAGGAATGAAAATTATTCGCTTTACTACATATTGCGGGTCGAAGAGTGGTTTATCTCAAGGGTAAAAACTGTCTGTCCGGATAGCACATTAGTTCTCGGGTTCAACTCCCGTGGCGATGAATCCTCTCTCAAACGCAATATAAAAATATTCTCTACTAAATTCCTAGATTCTGACCTAAAAATGTAAATTCTTAACAGCTGAGTTGGTTTTTTGAAAAAACTTCTATCTATTTTCAAAAAAAGATACTCAACTTTGCAGATTTATTAAAGTTTTTGGATTATTAAATCGAAAGAAACAGTGAAAACTTCAGATCTTAGGTTACGAAAAGTTTTTTAGAAATTTTTATATTGTCGAATGAAGAGATCAAAAAATGAACTTTGAATAAATAGCTTATTATATTCAAATTTATTATTAGGGGAGATCTCGACACACCTGTAATCTGAAAAATGACTTATTACTTAGGAAAATGTGTGTAAAAATCAAAATATTTTTGATGAAAAAAATTACCAATTCCTCAAAACAAACGAAATGCGGACTTGTGACTGGATTAGTTAAATATTTTTATTTTAAAAGTATGAATTCAAAACTCAACTAGCCCTTGTGCTATGAATTTATTTAATTACATATTTTGCTATTTTCGAAATTGAAAATGTATTTATGTATTGTTTTAAGTATATTAGTATTTAATTTTCTAATTTTAACTATTATTTAAAATTAAGTGGATATTGATGAGGCAGTCCAAAAAGAAGAAGATAATTTACACTATCTTTTTTGTATTCATAAAACTGACGTTTCGAGGCCATTTCTCCTTCAGGTTTTGAAAGTCAGTGAAGGAAATCCAATGCGGCATTCCCGTCTCCTCTTTCAGTGGCAGTAAAAATAATATCTTGTATTTCATTCTCAGCAGAATAATAATGTAACATTACATTACTCGGACCCCCACAACTGCATTCAATTATACATATTTTATTGTTTCGCGCTGCAATATATCTAATAAATTATATTTATTAATACATAGCTATATATAATACTAGTTGCAAGGCTTCGCCTTCAAGGCCTTTCATAGGCACGCCCCCTGACCCCAACCCACGAATCCTACCCTCACACTACACTCCCCCCCGACCCATCCAGCACCCCTACCCCCGCACCATGAACCCGTGCCCAACCCCCCGCCCCCCCCACAGAACCCAAACCTCATCCCCCACCCAACCCACCACACCCCCGAAACCCACTCAGCACCCCAACCCACACCCCACCCACCTCGGGCCCCCAACCCACGAACCCCAACCTCACCCCCCCACTCCAACCCACCACTCCACGAAACCCACCAACACCCAACCCCTGCCCCCACACCACCACTTCAACACTCTAACCTGCACCCCCACCTGGACCCCACCCTGTACCACCCCCAATACGCCACTGGACCCCACTGAACCCCCATCCACAAACCTTGCAACTACCCCCGTGCCCCCCTTTACTCCGCCATACTCCCTCACTCCACCGGCCATTCCACTCCGCGCATCACATGCCCTAACCCACCCCACTCTACCCCCGCACCCAAGTTTTTGCATTTCTAGCTCTCTAGTGACCCACAGATTATGTAAACAAAATTTGGTTGAGTTTGGTCCAAGAGCAAGAATTTTCATTTTTATCCCCCTGCCCCCTGATTTTAGGTGGTTAGTTTTGCATTTCTAGCTCTAGAGCCTATTGTGGGATATGTATACAAAATTCTGGTTGAGTTTGCTCCAAAAGGCAAAAATTTTCATTTTTGACCCCTTTTTAAGTGGTTAGTTTTTGCATTTCTAGCTCTCTAGAGAGCCACAGATTATGTATACCAAATTTGGTTGAGTTTAGTCCAAGAGCAAGAATTTTCATTTCTTTTTGACCCCCATTTTGGGTAGTTAGTTTTTGCATTTCTAGCTTTCAGAGTCCCAGATTATGTATACAAAATTTGGTTGAGTTTGCTCCAAGGGCAAGAATTTTCATTTTTTGACGTCCCCCCCCATTTTGGGTGGTTAGTTTTTGCATTTCTAGCTCTCTAGAGGCCTGAAGATTATGTATACAAAATTTGGTTGAGTTTGGTCAAAGAGCAAGAATTTTCATTTTTTGACCCCCCCGTTTTGGGACGCTCCCCCATTTTGTGGGGTTAGTTTTTGTATTTCTAGCTCTCTAGAGGCCTACAGATTATGCATATAAAATTTGGCTGAGTTTGGTCCAAGAGCAAGAATTTTTAATTCTTAACCCCCCCCCATTACTTTGGGTGGTTAGTTTTTTGCATTTATTTCTATGGCCTACAGATTATGTATACAAAATTTGGTTGAGTTTGCTCCAAGGGCAAGAATTTATATATTTTCTCCTTCCCCTTTTTGCGGTTTTGGGGGAATTTTTTAAACAAAAGTTGTCAGAAATCACATCCCCTAGAACTTGCTCATTATAAAATTTCCTGTAGAGTTAATAGTTTAAGAGTTATTTGATAATTTTTCATTCGTGCACTCCCCAAACCCCATTTTGGGGTCAAAATATCAAAACGTTATAGCTAAAAAACGTGGTTAGAAGACCGCTGATACAAATATGAAATTTCATAATAATCCCTTCTGCTGTTTTGACGTGAATCGTGAGCATGCGGAAACCACTGAAACAGACAAACAGACAGACAGGTGACAGACAGGAATTTTGTTGAGGGTGTTTTCGTTCATAACTTTGCTTGAAACGCAACCAAAATTTGGCGTGATTTGGACCAATGCACATACAAAAACCTTAATTTTATATATATAGATATTCAATTATTTCCACACTTATAAAAAAGTCTAATTCAAAAATATTCATTTTAGTAAAAATAAAAAAGCAAGGGTTTTAAAATAGTTCTTTGGTCCAATGGTAGAGTGTCTGCCTCAGATGCAAGAGGTTCTAATATGACATCCGCCAAATGATTTTTTTATTGAGATTTTTCATTTATCAATAATTACTTTAATTAAGAAAAATCAATTAAGATGAATTTTGATGAGGTCCAGACCTATCCAGATCGTTTTTTCATCCTCAAAACTTGTTAATAGATTTTGTTTCATCAAAATCGGTAGGGCCGTTTTCAAAATAGAACCAAGATACAAATATATAAATAAATATATATATATAAATAAATACAATTTTTGATCGTTTAATAAGTGTAGATATACATATCTAATTTTAATTAACATTAAAACTTGATATCTAGATATAATACTACCAAAAATAAAATAAATAACAAAAGAATAAAGCCAAATGGATTTACTCAAGATTCGTTTTTGTTTTATCCAATGCAAAGCATGGGTAAGTATTGCAATCGCTCTCGGGGCAGCGTGGCTTCAAAGGGTCCTCAGGTAAAGACTACGGAACCCATGGACTCAATTAAAGTCACAAATTGTAGTATTCATATAGGTTGTCTTAACACGTGACGGTTTTGTCAAAAATTGTTATTTTGGGTCTCGTCGAGATAAAAAGGGCGATTTTTTCATTTAGTGCGTATGGATGGGATGTGGATGGATGTATGTATGTATGGATGTTATCGCTTTTTTTGCCCACGATTTTTTCCTGTCAACTGCTGCACCGATTGAAATGAAATTGAAAACCTACCAATAGTTTAACAAAATGAAGCGCTGATTAGTTTTTTTTGGTACATATCGGCCCACAAACATTAGTACTTTATTTCGGTACTTTTTTATTTTTTTCTAAATATTTTGAAAATGACTTAACCAATTTTGATGAAATTTAATATCCTAATTAAGTACCTTGGGGACCACAAAAAGGCTAAATAAGTTTTTAGTAAAATTATATTTTAAAGTACTTTAATTTCAAAGTAAGATAAGTACTTTAAAAAAAATTTTAAATTTATTCATTTGATCGTTTTAATATACCTCATTTAACCTAACTTAAGTAAGAATGGATAGGTTTCTCTGTGAAATGCTAAAAATTTGGGAGGAATTTTTAGGAGTAACCATAGCAACTGCGTTGTTTTCTTATCCGTTACCTTTGCGGAAGACAGAGAAATCGATTTTAAACCAAAAATAGCGATTGGATTCTCATCTAGCAATTTCTGAGGAATAATCATTCTATATTGATTTTTGACGTTTCGGTTTTTATTAGTAACCATTGCTGAAGACATAGAGAAATCGATTTTAAACTAAAAATAGCGATTGATTCTCATCTAGTT
>JALMQS010000069.1:972548-1028341 GCA_024734495.1 Forficula auricularia | reverse complement strand
TACAAAGATTTTTTTAAGTTTACTCTATATATTTCGAGCTCTTAACTCATCTTCAGGAGAACATTGACTGAAGATAAAATAAAATGAACAGAATTTATTTAATATGATGGACAGTTATTTATGAGCTAGTGTAGGTATTAAATTTAATATATAAAATCGGTAAATTATTAGAATTATCATTAATTTTCATGTTTTCTTTAGTTTTATTTAAATTGAAGGGTCCACAAATCATCAAAAAATTATTGGATGAGAATCGCAAATAGAAAGGTGGTATATGTCATACGAATGTCTATAAAATGTTATTAACTAAGCTTATCGGACGACTAGGTATTAAAAACATTGGAAAATTTTCAATAGATTTCAATAGAGTAAGAAGATAGAGATTGTATTGGAGATGAAATTACCCTGAATAAAAATAAAACTTTTGTTACTTTATTATTTGTTTCGACCATTCAAAAAATTAATATTTTTTCTAAATTCAGTTCTTCATTTAAATTTTGCGATTTAAAACGTCAAAATTGTGTCCCAGGTTTTAGTTTGGTTTTTCTACTTTTTTAGATAAAGAACGGAATTTGGAAAAAATATTTATTTTAAAAATGATCGAAATTTTAAATTGAAATTCTATTAATAAAAGGTCACATATGATCTGTTTTTCTAATATTGATAAAAAAAATGTAAATATTAAACATTTTTCGTAAATATATAATTTTTTATTTTTATTCAGGCTAGCCTCATCTCCAAGACAATTTGTATCATTTATTTCTTTATACTTGATATATATTCCTATTTAGAAGCCACTATTTTTTCAAATTATTAAAATTTCAATTAATAAAGTTTGAATTTATCGCGTAACGTTTGAAGATTGTTTTATAAAAGAATTGTATTTATATTATATTTATACAAAAAAAACAACCAATTAAGGTTTCTCTGACAGTACCCCGCAAGTCAAAATAAAATCTAAATTTTAATTCAACTAAAATTTAAAATTTTAACACATCAATTAATTATTTTAATTTAGATGTTAACTAACATTACTTTTAATCGGAAATGTGAAATAATTTAATTAATAAATATAATAAATAAATTTTTTTTGACTCGAGTCATGTGATTTATTTATTTTTAAGTCAAACGGACTGATATTTTCGACCATTTAGATTTTAATATTTACAAAACCCTGGGTCAGAAAGTTTTTTTTTAACGTTACCTGCGATAATTTGTCTATATAATATATAAATAAAAGTTGTTTTTTTTCTCATCATACGATTTGGCTAGTTTTATCGAAATATATGCTTTCAGCCAACATTCCCTATTCACTACGTGTTAAAAAACCTTTGGTCAGATCTTTTTCAAAAAAATATTTTATACTTTATTATTATATATATGTTATTATATATTATTATATTTGTTATCGATTAATAACATTAAAAATTCAGATTGCCTTAATGTCCGTTCAGCATTAATGTGTGTGTGTTTTTTTTTAATATAATAAATTTTCTTATTTAAATAAAAATAATTTTTATAAAAAAAAGAAAGCCGACTTCAAAAAAATTAAATGCAACAAATAAAATAATACTAATAACTTAAAAATCAAACAAAATACACTAAAAGGTATAAAATAATTATCTAATTTAGTTACAAATAAACGACGAAATATTAACATGAAATTACTCTTTGAAGTCGGTGCCAAACAAACTATATAAGCGAGATTACCCGGCAAACGTACTAAGTAAGATGCGTCGAGTGCGATTCATAAAATGTATATGTTTGGCACCGACTTCAAAAAGTAATTTCATGTTAATATTTTGTCGTTTAGTTGTAACTAAATTAGATAATTTTTTATACCTTTGAGTGTATTTTATTTGATGTTTAAGTTATTATTATTTTATTTGTTGCATTTAATTTTTTTGAAGTCGATTTTTTTTTTTTATAAAAATTATTTTTATTTTTCTCTTTTTAGTGATGTTATTAATAGTGACTTAATAAAATACCTTGCATGCATCTTGTAAGAGAAAGCGTCGGGCGAATGAATCAGAAAATGATAATAAAATTCAATTCATAAATATAGAAATTCTCTCGAAACGTTTGCGGGTTTTAAATGAATGTTTTAAGATTTTTTTTACAAAAGAATTTATTTATTATAATTTCGATTATTTGGTCATAAGAATTAGAGATTTACGATATTTCGTCATTGATCATATCTTCAGAAATTGACAAAATTAAAATGGTATCACCACTAAGGCACCCTCTTTCAATTAAAAAATGAATCATTAAAATCGGTTCATAAACAAAGAAGTTATGCATGAACAAACATATCAAAAAAGGTACAATAACAATGAAAAAAAAACGGGACCAATCGGAAACTAGACTAAACCCAATTCAAAAAAATCATCGAAATCGGTTCACAATTGGCGAAGATATGAGATAACATAGAAACACACAAAAAAAAAAAAAAATCAGTCGAATTGATAACCTCCTCCTTTTTTGAAGTCAGTTAATACAAATTCCTGCATTTTTCTAATGATATTTCTTTTTGTGAATTGTATTGGAAATGTTCGTATTAAAAATAATTCGTCTGTTGATTAACAATACAATAGAATGACGACCCATATATATAGTATATCTCTCAGTTATCTCAAGTTCCGATTACAGTTGTTAATTAAGCATCGCATCGCCTACAGCGGTTTCATCATGGCTGCTGCTTGACTGACAATTAGTGCGTTTCGGTTTCAAATTCGGCTTTAATTCACGACTGCGGGATGGCCAGTCTCCCCGAGGGCATCGCTGACGGATATTGTCTTGATCGAATTAACCCTTTGAGGAAGGGGGTCGCCCGGTCGTAAAGTTTTACGCGCAATCAGGGAATAACATATTTGCAATTATCGACGGGGATGACTCAAGCCGACTGGGCAACCAACAACACGGGAATGCTTAAATAAATTGGATTCGAGTTTTATTTGAAAAGAGGGCGAGAGAAACTAAACGGCACACACAAGAGGAATATTTTATCTGGCTCTTAATAGTATTCTACTACATTAGAATATACGTATCTCTCTAACTAGGGTAAAATTTGAGTAGATTTGAGTAAAATGTGGTCTCATATTCTTGACCAAAATCCATTAAGGTCTCTGTGTCAAATAATGCGAGCCAGCATTTCATTTTATTAAGAGAACATTGACAATTCTACATAAAATACTTGGAACTAGTCCTTTTCTAATCAGAAAATATCAAGTGTAATTTAAGAAAATCCCAATTGTATTTGAGTATTCTCAATTCAATTTCAGAAAATCTCACTTATATTAGAGAATTCTCAATTGTACGATATATTAGAAAATTTCCCTAGTATATTTCAGAAAATAAACATATAAACATCTAGTTAAGCAATCGAAATTTTCTGAAATTGAATTGAGATTTCTGAAATACATTTGTGATTTTCTATTATTCAATGAAAAATTCTGAAATACAATTGCGGTTTTTTGAAATACCCACACATGGAAAAGTTGTAGTTAACTTTTTGAAAATATTACGTCCTGGCATTTGTAAAAAATTATCAAACTCTCTATAAATGTTTATACTTATAAATTTTTGACCAAATGCGCAGATATTACTTGCCTGCATATCCGAAGGGGGAGAACTAGGGAAGCTGGTTCTTCATTTCCTTATATCACTGGGCTGTGATATTTTTTGATGAGCTTTTAGGTTGCAATTTGTTTTATTTTATTTTATTTTTTTAATTTATTTATTTATTTATTTTTTTTTTATTTTAATTTTTGGTTTTGTTTTTTGTAGAGTTAATGTAAATATATTGGCTGGCAAAATGGGTTTGTGCCCGATGCCAAGGGAAAAGAAAAAAAAAAAAAAAAAAAAAATTTTGACATCTTAAAGTTAATGATTTTTGATTTTCATAGGTTTGTTGATTTCGACCATCCAATGTATATCTACCTACATTTACAGAAATCCCCTATTATTTATTATACGGGAAGAGCTTGATAAAAATTAAACAACAAAGGGAGCTTAAAAAGAAAATTTTAATTAAGTATTCAACAGCATAAGCCTGGAAAGAAGTAGAAAAAATTTCATGGTTTGATAAGTTTTTTAAAGTCACGTGAACTCATAGCATTTTGAGCGTCTACCATATTGAAATTATCTAAAAATGTCAATCAAGATCAGAAATCTAGTGAGTACTAAAGAATGAAACAAATTTCTTTTATCTCCATATTGAAAAAGAAAAATTATGTTAAATATAATGATTACCCATTGAAATCCTTATAAGTGATTGATAAAATTTGCGATATTCTGGAACCTCTATTTCCAGAATGGGAAATCAAAAACTTGAAAAATTTTACAGGGTTATGATGAAATAATTCGTAATAACAGATATAATTTTCATCTTAGTAGCTTGATTAAAAGCGTAGTTATTCAGGTGGCTCAATAAGCCTTAGATTGTTTACCGTACATACCGACATACAGAGTGAACTTAGAATATATTTATATATTAGATGTTTTTTCTCAGAGACGGACTGATATAAAATAGCATTGCATGCAAGGTAGTCCAAGAATAAATATAAATGATTCCCAATAAAATAAAATTTATTGGAATTTTTTCTATTTACACTTTTGAACCGACGTCCTGGAGTATTTTCATTGCCCTTTTATCCTTGAAGTTTCTTACTAATATTTAATTACTTCTGTATTATTTTAATAATTATTGATAAAGGGAAAAATTCTCCCGAAACTTTTGGGATTTTAATAAACGTTTGAAAATGGTTTATGGGCCGTCCTATAACTTACGTCGCACACTAAGGGCCGGTTGTATGTCGCAAAGTAAATGCTTTTTACCACTAACCAACAGTAGATGGTAAACGGAGGGGCTGTGATGGCCAATCAGATGATAGGAATTTTCAGTGGCCATCCCAGTCCCTCCATTTACCATCTACCCTTGGTTAGTGGTAAAAAGCATTTACTTTGCGACATACAACCGGCCCTAAAGGGAGAGGGGGCATCTCAGATTTCTGGCAAAATCAGGGGGATCTTAAAAATTGTGATGTCCCAAAAATCAAATTAAAATTTTTTTAAAAATTTTCAAATAGAGTTTTTAGATTTCAGGTTATTATTATTCCAACCTGAAAATGTTGGTAAAATAAATCTAGATAAAAAATTGTAATTTTTAGCAAAAAAACTTAATTTTTTTTTTCAAATAAGCCCTTTTTCTTATAATATGACAGTGTGACGTCACAATACAGGGAGGTCTCAACGAAAATGTGACAGAATGTGGAGAGGTGCTCTAAAAATCTTTTTTGTAAAATATTTGTATTTACTTATATATTATTTTCTATTTTAAAATGCTCCTGATCCCGGCTGGAATGTTTCTCCATATATATCCTACCATAAAAAATAATTAGTTGATGACCGGTGTCATCTGACCTGGGGATTATTCCTAAAACAAATTATAAATTCATACTAGAAAAAATAACGCAAATGTCTCATTGCAACTAGAAAATAAGTGCTAGTTTAATGATAATGACTCGTTAAATGATTGATGGTAATTTGAATAAGCCATGTGCGCTATTTCAAAAGGGGCAGTCACGTGTCCGGGGCGAAGCTTAATTAGAGACTCGCGGAAGATGTTGGTTCAGTGACCTTATGCTAATAAGACCCGCTTCTCATTGCCCCCTGGCATAGCGGATTTGACCAGAGGGTCGCCCATCCACCCACCCCCCGAGGCGAATTAAACAGCCAAGACGGATTTAATCCTTTCAGTTCAAGTACTTAGATCTATTCTGATGCCGCTAGTAAAAAAAAACATTAATTAATAAAATTAAATGTATATTGGATGGTTTAGTCGAGCGGGTAATTTTCATTTCTTTCACTGGGTGAACTAATGTGATCTAATTGAATCAATTAAATGCGTTTATTCGGGATGACCACCCGGTTTTGCCCGCCGGGGGATGAACCGGCAGTAATGAGTTTTTCATTTACGTTACGTGTCAATTATTTGAAAATTCACCAATGGAATCTAGTCAAATATTCAAGCATTAATGAGTGCACCGAAACACCAATATTTTATTTAATTTTAATTAAAATCTCTATCAAAAAATATTTTTTCATTAAAACAATCATTATTTTTTAAGCAAATTTAATTTACCTACAGTATCATAGTAGCATGATTTTTTTCGATCATTGTGTATTTTTATAGGCGCTTATCAAAATGTTATGACATAATTATACTAGTATAGGAAATGATTAGGATGATGGATGATTTTATTATGTTTGACTCGAAGGGTTAGTTGGAAGGAGATTCGCCGGGCTTGGATGGGAGATAATCTTCAGAGATTACAATCTCTCTTGTCGGCGTAAAGCCAGAAAAATGATATTTTAAATAAGAATTTGCACTAGGCCAATATGCTTTTCAAAATACGAACTTGCCAGAGGCAATTGGAAACATGCTTTAAATGAAATAATGGCATTTATTGCTTCTTCGTTACAGAATGTGTATACAAATTACTTCTTAGACACAAGCCGTTTCGTTCCCAGGTGAGTAGTCTCCTTCGATGAGCTTTATCAACTGAATAACAACTCACAACTGACAAATGACAACTCAGTTCGCTTCGAGGAGCTGGCTGCTTTTATAACCCTGGCTCTAATTAGCAATTAAGCTGATTGGTTAATTATTCCCGCCTTTTAGGTTACGTATGCATAATTTTTCGCGCTTTTTTATAAAAGGGGCGTGTTCTTGCTGTTCACCTGTCATTTTATCGAAGGATTCTGACCGACAAACAGCAAGCAAACGCCTTTCTCAAGGCGAAACAAATCTTTATTTTTAAAAGCATTTTACATTGAAAGGAGCGGAGAATAAAATCCTACACTAGTATAGTACCTAAGATAAAATCTTATTTTCAATTAATCATATTAAATATAAAAAAAATCACCTTGAATATGGTCCAAAAAATAAAAACTCCCCATATTACAGCCTGTAAACATACTTCTATTTGGTTTTACTTAGGATTTTTTAAATCATATTTTCTTATCGGCACAGTTCAGAATGAAAAAAATGAAAATACTAAAATCTTAATTTTTTATTATTATAAATTATCGTGGTTTGAAATAAATAATAAAGTGAAAAAAATTTGAAAATTTCAATCTTTACCAAAAAAGAGGGAGGATTTTTTAAATACCAATTTCTAATTTATTGGGCTATAGGAAACAGAATATTACTCACTTATAGCAACAACTTTTTAAAAGTTTAATTTCTCAGACTTCAATATAATAATTCTATTTTTTTATAGAAATATTCGTCTAATAAAATCACAATAGGATGATGATATCTATTAGATCCGAGATGGAATGGACTATTTTTTTAAATTGAAAGTTTCTTTTTGGCGAGAGTAGCAGAATTTTTATAAATTAAAGGAGACAATAAAAGAGTGTCTTCTGCTGGAAAAATAAATTTTTTAATTATAATAATTTTATAACGAGACTATAGTTTCAATGGCTTTAGGCCCTTCATCAGTCTATTACAATTGATTCACAGGAATGATATGCGAAAAAACATCGAACCCTCGAAAGTATAGTCTCGTTATAAATAAATTTAAAAAAATAATTTTTACAGCAGAAGACACCCACTTTTTTGTCTTCTTTAAAGATTATTTTTAATTATATGTTAGAAGAGTTCTTTTCACTCCTTCAGGAATCGAACTCGAGTGCCAAAATTTGCAATCTGGGTCAATTGGCTACCCTGTGAGGGAAATCCATATGACATATAATAATTATATAATCGCGATAAATATTTTACTCAAAAATTTAAATCTTCATTAGTTTAAACAGTTGGCCCGTATTTCTAATTTCGGCACCCGGCGCCACCTCCCCCGCCCGCCCCCCCGCCCTGAAAAAAACACTTTTGACATTAAAATTAGTCCGTTTCATCTCGGATCAAATACGATTGCACGCTCTTGTGATTTTCTTAGAAAATTTAAAAAATTTTCACACATCAACATGAAATTATAATAGAAAAATTCATTATATAGTAAATTAATTAATATTGATTTTTTTTTTGTTAAGGGAGAATTGTGTAGGTTCGAGGTGAAACATTAATAAAATTAAAAATTTAAATTTAAAAAATATAAATTAGAGGCTAGTTTTCACAATATTGATTTATTATTTTATCGAAAACAAACTCTTGATTTGAGTGAGATTCGATCCAGTAATCTCACTATTAGGAGATATATCAAATGGAATTATCATTTCTACTCTACTATATTTGACTTCTAAACTTTCCTACATTAATCAAATGATAAGGTTCTGGACATTAGAGTAAAAATGTCATGTAAAAAAAAAAAATTGAAAACCAAGTGAGTAAAAATCCTTCAAATTTTTCAAGTTTCTACATGAAAAATTTGTATAATATGTTTCTTAATGAAATCAATTGGGCAAATATGTCAAAAAGCCTCCCCTTATGGCAAATATTCTTGACCAGGGAACGTCGAATAAATCATTTCAATTGCAAAGTCTGAGGAATGTTGCTGACGTGCTACGCATCACTAATTCCGTCGTTATTTACAAGTGCTCTTTAATTTTAATAGAAGCGACCTAGGAATAATATAATATATAATACTCTCCTCTTACCCGGGAGTATTACCCGGGGGGTATTTTTAATAAAGCAGCCGGAAAATACATGCCCCTGGTGGACAAACCGCATACCGCACCCCTAAATACAAGCCACCCTCCGCCCATTGAACAGCGAGCAAAGCACACACCTAGCATTAAATGCATGTACACACACTCACCCTGTTGCGTATTGTTCCAGATTTCAATTAAAGCTAGCTTAACCGATCAGAGGGTGGCGAACCAGAGGGGTAAATTAACACCTATGGATCAAACACACATCGTGCTATTTTCTTTTGAAATGTTTCCAATCATAAATACAAATATTAGAAAAAAAGCAGAGTCAGCAATTGACAATACTGCATAACTCTAATTAAAAAAATACAATATTGAAATTTTAAAAGTTAAAAAGATTGAGGAAGTTAATGAGATTTTTCGATTTCTGGGTTCTACTGACAGGTATAAACTGAATTTTTTTCACATTTTTTTTTTTTATAATTAGATTTACACTAAAAAACATTTTACTCACTTATTTTATAATTAAAAATTCAATAGTTTTATCATCTTTTCAAAAACGAAGGAAAGCGCAAGCATATTGTGACGCCATCATTGTACTCGTTCTGCAGGACTCAAATTAAAAAGTCTAATATAAAATACTATTCTATCTCACTGTATAAATAAATCTATTCACACAAGTTCAACTATGACTTAATTGATCATTTCAAGACGTTTTGAGTCACGTGCTTTGATTTGAATTGGGTTAAAACTTTGAAAAATTTATAAATAAATAATAAATATTAAAAAAAAATGTGTTTTATAAAAATAAATTTTAAAATCTATTTCTCGATTTACTTTCTATGCGGATATGTATCATATAAATAAGTAAATAAATATAATAAATGAATACTAATTAATAAAGTAATCACCTATAAGAAATGTAGTTGTTAAAGATTTAATTTGTCACCAATAATGTAATGGTAAAAGAAAGTAGTGCTCAAATAGAAACCGAGCATTATAAATGGAGAAATTATTGATCGGATATAAAAAAAAAATCAAAGGAGAACGCTAGACCCTAATTTGACCATGAGCGATTGAACCTGACTATGATTTAAAGCATCAACAAGGGCCGTAGGAAGTTGAGAATTCAATAGAACTGATTACATAAGCCAGAACTTTTTTTTAATACTACTAATGCTGCAAGACTTTCCTATAGAACAATCAAATTAGGAGCGTAATTTTGAGCGAAAAGATAGGGTAACTATGAGTTGCAAACCTTTGCTCCAACTTCCTGAATAGTTGAATACTTATAAAAAAAAACAAGTTAGAAATAACTTCCATTTCCTAACTTGAAATCACTTTCTATGTTCTTTTTTAAATTTTTTTGGAGATTTGATGGAGAGTGGACCCAGAAATAATGAAAAAACAAAATAAATTCCCAAATTTAATTTATTTAATTAGTAAAGTAATTTTTTTTTTATATTATTAAACCAATTATTTTACATGAATTAATGAATACGTTGTATTTGAGCTTCGACTCCGGAGATAACTTCTCCACCATCGAGTGTCCTTATTCATCTTTAGTCCTTGTTTTTAATAAGAGGAAAAATCTAATTAGATAAAAAAAACCTCTTTTCCGATAATTATTTCAATAAATTTTATTAAACCAATTATTTTACATTTTTTAATGTATACATTGTATTTTTGCTTCGATTCCGGAGATTACTTCTCCACCATCGAGTGTCCTTATTCATCTTTAGTCCTTGTTTTAAATAAGAGGAAAAATCTAATTAGATAAAAAAACCTCTTTTCCGATAATTATTTCAATTTCATTATTCCCCAATCAAGTCGATTGGTTCCCCATCTAATCCGAGATCAATCCGATAATTATTTCAGATAAAAAAAACCTCTTTTCCGATAATTATTTCAATTCCATTATTCCCCAATCAAGTCGATTGGTATCCGTCCCTAATTCGATAATTATTTCAATTCCATTATTAATTTATATTTAATTTTAGATACATGTCTTCTGCGGGGTTTAAAAGCATCATTGAAACAAGCTTGTAACCATCTACTTTTTATCTCGTTGCATATTCGCTGTTATAGGTTTTCGTAACATCAACCGAATTGTATTTGTTTTATGCTTTATTCTAGGATAATTACGGAAAAATATTATCGTCATTTTTTTAAATTGAATCAAAAAGTTTAAAAAAAATTAAGATTTGCTCTTATATACCTATATACGGTGGAGTCTCGATTATCTCCGGCGGTAAATGAGGTTGGGTGTCTCGCGGGTGATAATGAGATTTTGAACCTTAAAACAAAAAGGATAAAAAGTCATTCTATCATTCTTAAGAGAGATATTCGAAATTTATTACCTAATTCAGGGGTTCTCAAACTTTTCCGAGTCGCGGGGCCTTTTTTCAATTAAAATTTTTCCATTGGAGCCCTACCAATTAACTAAAAGTACCTACATAATAAATACATCAAAACAAATACGGAATTTGGTCTTTCTAAATACTCTTGTATTAGAATCGATAAAAATATCTTGGGAATTAATAGTGTATTTTTTTATGAAAATCCAAAATTCAGACCACAGGCCAGATTCCAGATTTTTTCAAGGGTGTTGAAGTTAATTTTTTCGGTATATGTATGTCTAGTCGTAAGTAAGAGATAAAAATGAATAAAAAATAAAATTTTAGCTTCTCACTTTGTTTTTGGTCTAGTTAGGCCAAATGTCTTGCTTCTATTAATTATGAACCTTTGCGTCGCACAGTTTGGGAACCTCTGATCTAATTGTTAACATAAATTTTTTTTTTTTTTTTTTTATAAATTTTATTAAACCAATTTTTTTACATTAATTAATGTATACATTGTATTTTAGCTTCGACTCCGGAGATTACTTCTCCACCATCGACTGTCCTTGACCATCTTTGTAGTCCTTGTTTTTAATAAGAGGTAAAAACTAATTAAATAAAAAAAACCTCTTTTCCGATAATTATTCAAATTCCACATTGTCTCTGTTAACATAATTAAATAAAAATAAATATAAGTGAAAATGTAACAATATTTAAATATATATAAATACAAACTGTTATAGAAAAGCGTTTGTACATTTGGACTTACTACGTACATATATGTTTTTTAATTTTTTTAATTTCATTGATTGGGACCTTAGGATAATTCACACAGCGGATAATCTGACCAATGATAATCGGGAATTCATTGTATTATGATATGGCGTTAAAATTGCAATTAAATAAATGTAAAAAATTTTGTTTTTTTCATTTTTGAGCCGGTAGTTCTAAAGCTAGTAAGCCCAAATCTAATTAGTACTAAAAATTTTTTGGAATGAATTCACTACTAGAGCCACCCGGAAGGCAGGCTTCTTAATAGACCTCCATTAACTAAAGATATTCACCATTATACAATTTTCCTTACAAGTAGTGAATATGAGGATTTGAGGCAATATCAGTAGTTCCGTGAGTCAGGCGAAGTTTTGGCTTTTTCCTCCAATTTATATATATATTATTTATTATCACTAAATAATATATAAAAATATATTAAATGCGTGTTTGTGGGGCTGATTACTTTTTTTTTTTATTTATTTGCATCCAACCCCTTCATCTATTATGATTTTACAAATTACTCATTTCCATATGAAAATTAAAACTTAATGAATTCTTTAATAACTTTTTTTTTAAATACCTCTTTAATTTTGTGCCATTTATTTTTGGACAACATTTTTTCGACTATCCATTAATTTGGTTTTATTTTTTAATTCACCCTTGTATAAGGGTGGGTGTGTATCTGTGTGATCAATGCGCATCAATAGCCATCAGTCGTTTCGAAGGGGGCGGACATCGTTATCCTCAATATATGTGTGGGTGTGTGTGTATTTCTCCGTCAATGTCCACTCTATACAATAGGTATAATAATCCCGGGCGCTGTTACTTGCCGGGGGTGCGCGGGGGATTAAGGGTTAATTTACAGTTATTAGAAATCCACGTTTGAATTTGATCCATTCACTTGGTTTATTTCTCACACGCGCATAGATGTATTAATTATAAGGGTTTGTCTCGTAGCACATTCACATCTACCCCATGGTTCTGACTTATTGCATCGGGGCGAGCTCCATGCAAATGACCCGTGCAAAATGTGAGGGTAGCTGCAACCCGCTTGCTTGCGAATTAAAAAAAAAATACTTGCAAACATGAATGACCGAAGAGGAGGAGAAGGACGCTGGGGGTGCGATTTCAGGGGTTGGTGTAAATAGATGGGGAAAGTGTGGATCAACGTCACCGATTAAAAATTCAATAAATAAGGAATTAACAAGTGAAATACGAAGATGGCGGATGCGATTAATTGATGATTTATTGATAAGGGCAGGGGTGTGTCTGCAGAATTTGAAGAAAATAATTTCATTCAATTTTCCGTTTCATTCATATCATTTACTAATTATAATTAAATATAAAATTGAGAATTGAATTGAAGGCACTCCAAAGATAATAAAAATATGATTCCCCCTAAAAAAGAAAATTTTTTGGAAAGTTTTTATTTTACACTTTTGAACCGCTGAATTCTTCTTCATGGTCTATAACAATAAGATGGGATTAACTAATATTTTTTTTCTTATATGCAAATATTAATATATACTGAGGATTTAATGAAAGACAGTCCAGGAGTAAATAAAAATATGGATTCCAATAATAGAGTAATTATTCGAAGATTTTCTTCTTACAGCTTTTGAGCCGACGAGACGTTTTGGAGGATTTTCCCTCCTTCTTCAGGGTTGGTTCATAAACCTTCGATTAATTACTCTTTTATTGGAAACAATCCTTTTATTTATTTCACTTATAAATCTATCAAAGAAAAACGTCCAACAAATATGATTATTTACAAGCAAATTATCGAACGGAGAATTTACCACTGCTCGAAGCCCCTAAAAACTTAGTAAATTGGATATTAGATTGTATCTAACTTTCTGAGATTTGGCTCGTGATCCAGGCTTCTTTCCTTCTACTCTGTTCTTTTCACCATACAGGCCTTCAGAGGATGCACCTTATGGTGTATCTCCTTTGCACATCAATATCATTAAAAAAAAATATCTAGCTTAAGTTTTGAATTTCGATACTCTACTATTGATAAATAATGCAGTTGGTTTTATATATACCCAAACGGTCTAATAAATTTTTGGTCCCTTTTAGAACTCTGGAAGTCACAAGACCCATTTTTAGTTCTAAATCCATTTTCATTTATTAAGAGAGTTGATTATTTTTCTGTAAAAGTGGCAAAGTGAAAGTAACTTTTAGAGAAGGCCTAAAAGTGTGAAGATCTCTAGAGACTAATACAATACTTCAACGTATATCTACCAAATACTGATATATAGTAAATATATGTTAAAGTATTGAACCCCTCTCTAGAGGTCTTCACACTTTTAGGTCTCCTCTAAAAGTTAATTTCACTTTGTCACTTTTAAAGGAGACCTAAAAGGGTAAAGACCTCCAGTGAGCAATGCAATATTTCAACTTATATAACTACCATATTCCCAGCTGAGAAATGGACTAATCTAAGTCCTTATTTTAAGAAATTAAAGTTCAAAGTTTTCAGATCCATTGTTTTTAAATCGAGATAATACATTTATTACACAGAGTTTTAGAAGATTCACAACTAAACATACGATGGGCCCAAGTGGACTTGGTTCATTTTGTAAAAAAAAAGTCTTGGACATTAAGAGTTAAACATTTTAAAAAATGGACTTGGTTAACTCCAATTCTCAGCCGACGATGTACTACTGATATAGATATAAGTGAAAGTAATAAACAGAAATTGGATTTTTTTATATTCGTTGAAAAATTCCATTCAGGGTGGTGATAAATAAATATATGAAATCTCAATTGAGTCCATTGAGGCACTCCGCCCTGGAAGTGGTTGATTGCTGTCAATTTTTCGCCGATTCTGCATCTGATCCAGTTGATTGAAGCTCGGCCATAAATAGGAGGCCACAGGTGTCCGGCTTCAACTGATGCGATCCGCTTGAGTAGTAATCCATCAGAGCCCAGGGACGAACAACCAATGTGCAAATAATTTGCCATCATTTCAATTTGAACGAAAGCTATTCACCAAAACAATGCAATTATTCATTGTACCAGGCTTGACCAGGCCACACACACCCCTTGTCTGTGTGCAACGACAAAATTTGCAATTAAAACCCGATTGGAATATGCACTTTTCAAACAGCTACCAATAAACGAGGATTTCATTTACGAATTACTCGTTCTCTCTTTTTTTTTTAATTGAAAGATTGGAATTATGGATAAATTTCGAGCATTTTGTTTTTAATTTATTCTAATGAAAGTCGGAATCGGAAATTGATTCGTGTAAAATTATATCTACTCCCTAAATGTCTAAATTAGAAAATAATTTATCATCATTATGTGTATAATAAATGACAGTAAGCAACACAATTTCGTAACATTACGTATGATGAATGATACTCATGGAGAATTTCAACAGAAATCTATTATTATGAGGAGTTGGATTTTTTTTTTTTTTTTGGGGGGGGGGGGGGATTTTTAATTTGATGCATTGAATTATTATTCTTTTAAGTTGGCCAACTCATGAAGAAATTACAGCAAAGCTTTTTCAACTTCAACACTCTGAACATTATTTGTTTTTAAATAAATTGACGAACGTTCTGATGTGGCCATCCACTTGACTTTACCATACACTTCTGGTTGAGTTTGGTACAAGGGCCTAGATTTTATTTTTTGAGCCTACAACCTCTCATCCATTTTGGGCTGTTAGTTTTTTTCATTTTTAGTCTTCTGGTAGCCCACTGATGATGTATACAAAATTTGGTTGAGTTTGGTCCAAGGGCCTAGATTTTCATTTTTTGACCCCCCCCCCCTTCCCATTTTGGGCGATTTGTTTTTGCATTTTAGTGTTCTGGGGACGTCTGATAATGTATACAAAATTTGGTTGAGTTTGCTCAAATGTCCTATATTTTTATTTTTTGCCCCCCCCCCCCCCTAATTTGGGCACCAGAAAAAAATAAGCTTTTAAAAGAACATACAGTAGATGCGCCTTTATATCCTCAATAATAATAATAATAATAAAAAGAACATAAAGCCTAAATCCTCATGCAAGTTTCGTGCAGGTTTTACTCAAGACTCACAATAGACAATTTTTTAAACTACGAGAAGAGTTAATTACAGTAGAGCCTCGTTTATCCAAACTAACTGGGACCAAAGGCAAACCGGATAATTGAAAATCCGAATAATGCGAATATATGAGTAATAAAAACAAATAAAATTCTCAAATAAGCGAATTTGAATTTTTTACGATAAAAAAAAACATATTTATATCAAAATTACATAAAATTGTTTAACAAAATACATATTATAATTACATGCATCCTATCAGAGTTAAAAATTATTATCTACCTATGTGAACATTTATTAAAATAAAAATGTCTACAAATGAGATCCGGATAATCCGGAGGTCTGGATAAACGAGGTTTTACTGTAATTATAAATTTTAAGCCCATCTTGTTTGTCTATTCGAGCTTGTGTGTAAACTTGCATGAAACTTGAATAATTCAGCCTTAATAATTATAATCTCTTTAACGAATCATAGTTGAATATTACCTAATTGTTTAATCGATTCGATTTTTAGAATAGATAAATCTCAAATGACGTGCCCAACACCCTTAAATTTCTTAATTTAACCCCTTCATTTCAGACATTTATATTTAGAATACCCTCTATTATACCTGTCTTTTTGAATATCTTGTCCATGTAATTAATTACATTTACATATTATCAAAGCAGATAAATGACCAAATTCATTAAGACTAATTTATCATATTGCTTTGAATAAGAGTCCACCACTCATTTTCAGTAAATGGGGTTGTATTTGAATTTGAACATCCATATCTATTTGAAAGTATTTGTGGGGGTGACCTGGATGACTAAGTGAAATGCAATCGGTCAACTTGGGACGACTCAAGCATTGCACATTGCACATTGCACAGGGCAGAGCGACAGACACACAGACAGACAGACAGACACAATACACATTGCCCAGGACCAATCAACCGCGAGTTTGACAAAGCGTCCCCGAATCCATTCGACCAAATATTGCACATGCAAATTGCACCAATCTATCAGGCTATACCCCACTGATGAATAGTCTCTTCAGCCCCTGCGAAACATTCGAAACACCCCCTCTCTACCCCTCTATCTCCATTTTGTAGATTACCGGCATAATTGCTGTTGCTGCTTTTCGCGGCAGCACTTTCATTACGCAAAAATTAATTAGTAAAATTGCGAATTTGCATAGTCATTTGTGTGCTAATTTGCCAATTTAATTTATTTGTCACTATGAATTTGTTTTTAACAACTAAATTAATTCACTCTATTTTAGAGAAGACAATGCAACAACATTCTATATAGATATTTCAATAGAAATAGAATAATAGAATGAATACACACACCCGAGACATTTCTCTACTATTCTATAGAAGAGATATTAATAATACTAATACTAATATTATAGTAAATTATAATAGGTCTATATATATGGGACAATTCGTTTGTACATCGAGCATGAAATTCAATTTATTTGCATCTCTATGTTCTGGTTAAATATCATCATTAAAATGCTTATTGTGAGAAATTAATTGATTTCGTTGGAGAGAGGTAAAGTAGAATAGAATAGATTATTAGATGAATTAATATGAATTCTTGACGAAATATGGGCTGGTATTTATAATAATAATAATAATAGTAATGGCGAATTGTTCGATACAAAGAGCAGTTATTAATCATAATTAATATAATATAATATATTATTTTATTATAATATTTTAAGCAATCTAATTCCTAGGGGTTTTAGATGGAGGGTTTATGTAGGTTTGTTTTAGGTTTATTTTTTATCTCTTATAATTATTCATAAATACAAGATTAATTTTTGGCCAGAAGCTTGCAATAAATTTAATAAATAAATAATTAAGAGGTTAATTTATAATTTTTAAAAATCTCAGCCTTTGCTTCGCCCCCTGGGGTCCGCCTTCGGCGAGCCTCAAATCCTCTTGCTACCAAAATATATCAAAATATTCTATAGCTCAGATTTCAAGTTAGAAAACATCTGATCCAAAAACAAAATTTCATAAGAATGTCTCCAGTCATTTTTATTGGCCAAACCGGAAATAAAAAAATATTTAAATCCAAAATTATTGAATAAAAAAAAAAACTAAAAAACAAATTGTCATTTTAATCATAAAGTAGTTATTGCTTTAATTAATAGATAATGTAAAATTTTTATATAATATTAATTTCATTTAGCATAATTCTCAACTTTAAAAACTAAAGATAGCAATTTTATACACATTTTGATTTAATATATTCAAGAAAATAATGGAGTTATACAATTATTATTAATAATAGCCAGTATTTATGGAGTGTGATTTTTTAAGGGAGATAAAATTTTTGCCCGTATTTTATAAAATCCTAAAATGAAATTCATTCCTGACGTGGGCCCACCGACCGCACACGTTTGAATTTTATCCCAATTTCGAATGCAATTTCAATTTTTTGATCCCCTTCCCCCATTTTGGTTGGCAAATGTTTACATTCCTAGTCTTCTGGGGCCTAGTGATAATGTATACAAATTTTGGTTGAGTTTGGTACAAAGTTCTAGAATTTATATTTTTTGACCCTCCTTCCCTATTGGGGGGGGGGGGGGGTTGCGAAATTTTTTTAAACAAAAATTTCAGAAATCACATTCTCTACAACTTTGCTTCTGGCAAAATTTGCCGTAGAGTTAATAGTATAGGTGTTATTTTATAATTTCAATTATTGAAGTTAGAAGATATCTGATTCAAATACAAAATTTTATTAGAATATCTCCAGCTGTTTTTATGCCCAGTGGACACAAAAGAGTGCGGACAGACAGAAAACAAACAGACACGATTTTTTTAGTCTTTTCTTTGTTAACTTTGCTTAAAACGTGTGCATTCAAAATTTGAGCCGATTTGGACCAATCTACAGACAAACTTTTAATTTTATAAATAGAGATTAGTAATGGATATAACATGCACTTAGTGCCAGACAATATATTATTATTCAAAAATTTTGCACTAGATTTATTTTAATAAATACATATATGTGTAAGAATTGTGAATAAGTCAAATTTAATAACATTTTACGAGAGGGATTTAGAAGATTAAACTGTTTTGTAAAATCCATATTTTGTTTGAGTAAAAACATTCATTTTTTATGGCTTTCCAGTTGGATCCAATGTCCTAGGAGTTAGATAATTATTCACTAAGGGCCTGACACCAAGGGCAACATCTCAACATACTTAGTCAATTTTTTCCGAAATTCGACTTATACACACTTATTCACAATTCTTCCAGATTATAATAATAATTAGTATGCGAATTTTAAAGAAACAAAGCCCAAACTCGGTGAAGGCAAAGTGGATTAGATTTTTCAATGTTTTTTTTATTACCCACAAATTTCCACTGTTTTATTTCAGATTTTTAAACCGATCATAAACAAACCCTTTGTTGCTAGTGAGGCTGTTTTTTCTGCATGCGTTACCTTAGATTCGCTCTAATTTAAGTATTCTCCCCTAATTTTGTCACCGGGACCACCTCCTGAAATTAACCTCCTGATTGCTGGGGCGATTCTATTCAAAGACCAAAAAAATAAAAAAATCGATTTTGCAATAAAAAGTTTTACTACTTGGAATTAAGTTTACAGTTTATTTCTAATCTGGGCGTCCAAAGATACGACCGCCAACCCTATGGGCTACAGTTCTAAAGACCTGTGCCTTATTTAGATTCAAACGGCCCTTCCTCTGCGCCACCAACACCGTTTAAGGGCTTTCTCTGACTTATCTAACAAGAGAGCAACCGAAACCACCCCCTCTGCCCTGCCCACTTAAGAAACCCGTAAATATTTACGATTGAACCGTATAGTGACATCACATAATGAAACAAGACCGTGACGTAATTTTCCAGAGCGCTAAGCTCTTGGACAACCCTTTCAAATAGGATTTAGAGGGACCAACTACAATAAGATGCCATTTGGTTGTTCATTCAAACGGTTATGACCCCGTAGAGGTGTACAGATCCTTTTAGAAACGCCGACAAATTACAAACTTGGATCGTTTACATCCATTCGAAAAATTACTCCCCTGGCGAAAATTAATTTGAAAATATCCGCTTGTTTGGAAAATTACTTGTTCGTTGTTCCTATAAATATATTCTAAAAATATGGACATGGAATAAATCGAAAGCTTTCTTTATCAAACCAAAAAGATCAAAATATCTTCACAGAATAATCATTAGGTATGACACCAGTTATGAACCCAGAAATTTTTTTCGGAAAGGCGGGGGGAAAATTATTTTTGAAAATATATAGGTACATATAATAAAAATATTTATTAATATAGGATGCTAAATTATAAACTTGAATGAAAAGATAATAGTTTTTTAAAAACAAAAATTAATCCTAGTTGACGTTTCCCCCATCTATTTCGACTAAATCATCATTTACTTATTAAATACAATTTTATTTAAGACTTATCAAAAAAAAAAATATTTATTTATTATAGACAAATTAATTTTTTTAAAAACAAAATAGATCTGAGTTGAACGTTTCGTCAATCTATTTTGTCATGCTCAGCAGCTTGGATTTTATTGTTTTAAATCTCATCATGAAAGAATTTAATATATTTAATAAATTAAAATTCGTTATCACTAGAATAGAGAGGGAAACCTTAACTAGAATACTAATTATATATTTTTTTTAATAAGGGTTCAACGAAATAATTCACAAATTCCCGGTGAGCAGTAAAGGCTATAATTTATTAATTGCATTGTAGTTACTTAGATGAGACTAATCTAATCTCATATTTCCAATCCTGTATTTGCTCTGAAGAAGGCTATAACCTATAAGCTATAACCAATGGCCAAAACGTTAACGGGGAATTTTAAATAAAAGAAATATTAAAAAGCTGCAAGTCTCATCATTGAACCCTTATTAAATAAAACCACACCTATAAGAATCCTTAGAATATAATTTTTTTATAATAATCTATTCTTATTAATTAATTTTTCACTTTCACTTCAATTAAAAAATCTTGGTAAAGTAAAAAATAAATAAATAAATAATTAAAAAAAATTATTAATTATCTAGTTATGGTTTCCCTCTCTATACTAATAATAACGAATTTTAATAGGTATATTAAATAGATTCATTCATGAGATTTAAAATGATTAAAGTTGCTGATGAAGTCGAAATAGATTGACGAAACGTTCAACTCTGATCTATTTTTGTTTTTTAAAAAATTAATTTGTCTATAATAAAAAAATAAATAAATAAAAGACAAAAAACTTCGAAGAGAATTGAATTTAATAATTAAATTATTATCATTTCAGTCCATTATGTGTATTAATTTGAAAGTTTATAATGGGAATAAAGGAGAAGTTTTGTTGTGTGAGATTTTTATTTTTCAACCAACGTTTCGTCCACTTTGCCGACTTTTTCATGTCTAATATAATTGTTAGTAAAGAAAGATAAGGATAATTGTTTATGTGAATGTGCAAAATTTTTTGAAGTTTAAGTTTAATATTTATTTACTCTTATCTTTATTAAAGATGTTTCACCTTGCACCAACACCACAATCTCTACTAATTATTTAAGTTTCTGATGGTCTTCAATGGAAACGGAGATAAAAGAAAATAATGTACTTTAGACGAATGTGTGATGTATCTATTTGAAGCCCTGAAGAAGTCGGTAAAGTCGACGAAACCTTGGTTGAAAAATAAAAAATATTACACAACAAAAACTTGTCCCATTAACCCATTATAAACTTTCAAATTAAATTATTAACATTTACTGAAGATACATTACAATTCAAGGATATAGAGGGCGAAACGCACTAACTACTAAACAAGTTTTATGATTTTTTTTTTTTTTTTTTTTATTTAATGTCACCGGGAACAAAGCCCATTTAGACAGGACATAAGTAAAGTGTTAGTAGGGTTAGTGAGGGAGCCGAGTTTTCAGCCGGTAGAAATTTTTATTTGCCAGCTAGGATCGAACCCCGGCCTCCCACTTCAACATTGTCATAATCGATCGATGCCGAAGCGAGGCCAATGCATTAGCTGACTGAGCCAACCCGACTCCCCCAGTTTAATGATTAAAAATAAATAAATGTAATTTTTAAAAATAATTAAACACATTTCATTTCGATCCTACTCAACGTATCACTTTTTCATTCTGACTCTGATTGTGACTGCATTGAATTTAAATAACATTCAGCAAAAACTCAAATTATTCAGTTGCTTCCATCCTATAGTAAATAATGTTCATTAAATTAACAAAATACTACTTAAGTATTTTTTTCTAATTTTCAAGTTTGTAAGCCTCTCTTTGCAACTTGACAATAAATAATGAGATATCTCTCTCTCTCTGATTATGCCTCCACTAATTTGGGTTTAAATCCGAGGCTCTCGGCGGACTTCAGACCACTTGAAGGTTTCTAATCCTTTATTCGGTTTGCAGTTTTTCCGAGAACGTCTAGTCGAGTAACAAGAAGAAGAATTGACACTTTTAACCAAGAGGGTGGAAATAGATGTACATTGTGCACCCTGCAAGCCGATCAATGAAGCAAGTAAAATATATTTTTTATTTATCGTTCACTAAAAGAAAACACATCTTTTAATAAGATCTTTTCACAACAATTTTAGTCCAAGAGCTGGTGACACATTTTGACTACGGATTTGACCCAACTAGAAATAATGAGTAATAGTACCGTCTATGATAGTTGTACAAGGAATGGCCAGTCTGGCTGGCTGTAGCTGGTGGACCAGGTACTGCGCATAGTGTGAGTGCGGTAAAAAATACATATGTGTTAAAAAATATTTTTGACCCACAATGAAATTATAAAAATTATAATTTATAGTCAATTATAAACATAATATATTCACCCCAGACCATTTGAGTGGTGGGACGTGGAACCAGACCACCCAAAGTGTATTTTTAAATTTATTTTGTTTTATTTTTGTGATCCTCATTTCGCTTTTATTTAATTCAACTATTATTAAAATTTTTTACGTTGTTATTTTTTATTTTTCGAGATATTTTTGGTCAAAACACGGAAAAAGGCGATTGTGATCAATTTTCGAAGCGCCATAGGAACAGTAATATTTGTAATCCAAATATTTTGTTTCATTAAAAATAAATATTACTTATTTTCGATTGGTTGTTACCATCACTTGATCGGTGCCGGATTACAGAATGCGCCAAACCAAAGAATGGAGGATTAAAGTTGAGTAATGCCTACTCTAATAAGTTTATAATTTCAATATTCTGTAATAAGCCTATAATCATAAAATTTAATATTTGAAAATTAATAAACGAAATAACTAGAAGACGGAAGTTTATGATATTCGTTAATGGAATCGTTATTTTTTTCGAAATTCCTTTTAAAAGGTAATTTGCCCGAAACGATCCCGGCATTTAAGGGGGAGAGTTTTTCGAGTTAAACTCTAATTGAATAAGATTTGCTGCTGAGAGGAGGGAAAAACAGAGAATATCAACAATAAATCCCGTTCGGAGCGGGGGTGGTTTTCCAACAACCCTTTCCTAATTAACACGTGGCTTTCCGAGACCTCAGCTGCGTTCCATAATCATAACCATGAAGACACCCTCTTGACGGGTCCCGGGATTAAAAGACTCGTCGAAATTTCATCCCAACTTAAACATATATATGTACATATACAACCTACATCCATTCAAGTTATTAAATTTAATCGGGGAGCCGTCGTATTTGGGATTACATGAAATTCAATAGCCTCGGATGGGGGTCATATCTGTCCCGTAAATATCAAACTATGAATGCCACACCACCCTCTCCTCAATGCACAATGATAATAATTATACTCTATCGTACACTGTACACGTTTTATGAAATACCAAGTTTTTCTAATAAATATCCAACTAATGGGACAGCGGTGAATATTTTCATAAAAATGACGGTGTGATAAACGCGGCTGGTAAATATTTAATAACACCTTTTGTGCTCTGCAGATATGCATTTAATATTTATATAAAAAAATGCAAGAATGCGAGGTATGAAAATAGTTGAAAAGATATTAAAAAATAAATGGGAATGTATAGGAAGAGTAAAGTTGAAGTTGAAAATGGTACTCTTGAACATTTGAAATAACCTTCTCAAATAAATTATCAAAAACATGAAAAAGTAATTTTGATTATAGGTATAATATGTATATTTATACCAATATACAGAGTATCCCTTAATGGCTTAATGATTCGGAAAAATTTTAATTGATTATTGTAATAAGGTAAAATCAATGGGCTTGTCCTCTGCTTGATGCAAATAAACAAATACCTATATAATAAGTATAATGAATATATAAAACAAGCTGGGTCAGGAGGGCCTTTTCCAGGCCTTCTGCAGCTTGGGCCTCCGGGCGAATGGCCCTGGCGGGCAGCGTCTCTGAACGGCCAAAAGTTTGTTTCAAATATAGTTTTGTTTAACTGTATTTTAAATAAATATATTTAATTTAATCAAACTCAAATTTAAAGATATTTAAATTTGTATCTATTTTGGGTTTTTGTAAATAGAAAAAAAAATCCGTAGAAATGTCAAAAAATTTCCTTTCTGAAAAATAGACTACAACACGACTGGCAGTAGAGGACAGGGAAGAAGAGAAGAAGAAGCCAAAGAAGATATGAAATTATATCGGAAATACTTAAGTTGAAAAATTGTAAACTAAGTAATGTAAAAAGAGTAAAAATGTAAGAATCCAAAACCCGAGCAGGGCTTGGATAGAAAATAAATAAATAAAAAAAAAGGTCAAAATTTAGGAAAAACCCCCAAAACTGATTTTATGTAAAATGTAAGGTATTTCAAGATAGTAGATAGATGTGAAATTTAAAAGAACATTGTTGTAAATATGAGCATGGGTAGGTAGTATTTATTGCTCAATGTTCAAATAATTGTAAAATAAAAAAATAAAATTAATAATGTAAATTTTAAATTTTTAAATAAAAACATTTTGTAGAAAAAAAAAACAGATTTGAAATAGGCCCACGTATAAACCATTGAACGTATCAAAACCATATTCACATCATATGTTTGTTTGGTGCTTCAGGTGGTTTATTTATATTTTGGACTAAATCTGACAATAAATACTATTTAAAAATATATCTATCTCGACCGCAGCGGCACCTATTTCGGGCAAAACTTTCATAAACCATCCGGAGCACCAAACGAACATATGGTGTGAATATGGTTTCTATATTTTCAGTGATTTGGCTGTGGGTCTATTTCATACATACGCGCCAAGGATTTTATACCTATATATATATATATATATATAGATAGATAGATAGATAGATAGATAGGGATACTCTCGCTAACGAAAAGTTATTCTTTTTAATATAAATTAAAATTATTTTTATACATATTTCAAAGACTGATAGGGAATAGATGAGATGGAAACTAATCGACTTGATTGGGGAATAATGGAATTGAAATAATTATCGGAAAAGAGGTTTTTTTATCTAATTAGATTTTTCCTCTTATTAAAAACAAGGACTAAAGATGAATAAGGACACTCGATGGTGGAGAAGTAATCTCCGGAATCGAAGCAAAAAAAAAATACATATTTCAAAGATACACATATTAAATTTTAAACACTCTTCTTTTTTGCTCACTCATTAAATTTAGAATATGCTTTGTCAAATTTTTGAAATATAGGTACTTAATTAAATTTATAAATTTTTTTCTTAAAGCTATGCAAATGATCAAACCACAGAGCAAAAGCTCAAGCGTCTCTCGTATTGTTTGTGTGATCTCCCTAAGGATTTTTAGTGGGTCTGTTGGGGGGGGGGGGGGGGGGAGAATGTGTAAAATTTATGGAGAAAACTAGATGAATTTAAATTTTTAAATAAAAATTTTTTTTTTCAAAAAATAGCTATTAAATACCCCCCCCCCCCCTAATCCACTTAATGTATGAAAACCATATTCACAGCATATGTTTGTTTGGTGCTTGAGGTGGTTTATCTATATTTTGGGCCAATTCAGACAATAGATACTATTTACAGATATATCTATATCTACCGCAGCGCCACCTATTTCGGGTAAAACTTTCAGGAGCCATCCGGAGTACCAAACGAACATATCGTGTGAATATGGCTTCGATACTTTCAGTGGTTTAGGCGTAGGTAGGTCTATATCATACATACGCACCAAGGATTTTATATATATATATATAGATAATCAAAATTTTAAATAACATCAATTTAGAAAGCTAAATAGTTATTCGTTATGGAAAATTTCAAATATTTTGGAACCAGAATAAACTTTTACGATATTTTGTCAGAGAGTTTTTATGGGTATCGATATCAACACATACATACATAAAAAAATAATAATTTTCAAAAAATACTGTTTCTTCATATTCCAGACATTTTTAAATATGAATAAAGAAAAAAATGAATATATTAGAAATATTTTCTTTTCGAGACGGGCGGTAGGTTAATGGCGATATGAGAGAAAGGAACGCAAGCATGATGATAAATAAAATTCCTGATAAAAGAATTTACTAGAACGTCATTTTCATCCTCTTAAAAGCCGACGTTTCGGAAGATTGCTTCTCATTCTTCAGGATTTGACCCTTTAAAACCCTGAAGAAGGGAGGAAAATCCTCCGAAAAACGTCGGTTTTTAATAGGATGAAAATGACGTATCATTAAATTCTTTACACGAAATTTTATTTTTCATTATAATTGGGCTGCCTTTCCATCAATTTTTCTTTTAAAAATAAATATTTTTGAGGTAAATCTTATTCTATCTGCCCGGTGAGCTTTGCTCTTCTACAGCACAAAGATTCGTGCAGAATTTTAACTTATTCTTTTACTTTTGTTAAGGGAGAATGGTGTGTGTTCTTGGTGAAATATTTTAAATAAAGTAAAGAAAATTTTTAAAAATTTTTTATTAACTTTATAAACTTTAAAATATAAAATACTAGGTAAAACTTTTGGGTCCAGGCACGTTATAAATTTACATGAAGCTAAAAATTTTATTTTTGACAAGGCTTGGTTCGATCACATATGTGTACCGCATTTTGTGTATAACTGTAAGTTTAAACAACCAACTTGGTCAACTTGTAATTTTGTATAAAATATATCAATTAACATCTATTTGTAAATTTTGTAGTCTAATTAACTAAGGATGGCCATATAAATTCAGGCCGAAACGTTTTAAATTAGGTTGGAGTTGGTGGTGTTTCACACTCCTTGTGAAACATCACCAAATCCAACCTAATTTAATTTTAACAATGTTTCACTATAAAGCAACACCGCGTTCCCTAAATTTGATCGAAAAGTTTTATTAAAAGTGTTTTATTGAACCCAGTGATTCCATCTTTGGTTGATACCTCCTCCTTCATCTAATACGGTTTCATCACAGCCACGAACTCTAACAAAATACTAGGTATATTTCACAAAAATAAAATAAAAGATGCTTGTTTAGCAAGACTATATATATTTCGGGGTATAATCCCATCTTCAGGAGTTAACAGAGTAAACTCTGGGCTTATATATACATTATTATAGTCTTGCTAAACAAGCATCTTTTATTTTATTTTTGTGAAACCTACCTAGTATTTTATATTTTAAATTTTAAAAAGTTTCCATAAAAATTTTAAAAAATTTTCTTTACTTCATTCTATTTATTAACAAGAAAAAAAATCGCTTCGGATAAAAAATGAAATATAGCGAATATTTATTATTATTATATACTAAATATTTATAATAATCATTATTAATCAAACAAACATTTTTTTCCCTATTAAAATGTATATAATTTACGATGACCAGATTTCTCTAATTTTATTTATTAACTCAAATTGTGCTAAATCAACTATTTTTCATCTTCGTCTTCATATTTAAGAAAACGATAAATTATAATAAAGTTGATTTATTTAAATTGGCACCGTAATTAAATTTCTCAGCGAGAGAGGGATGGACAGACCGACAGAATGCCTGGAAGCGGGGCTGGTTTCATTTTCAACTCGATTCCTCTTTTTTTTGCCCCCCCCCCCCCCATCTGGCCTCACCATCCAATCTATCTACTTTTTTTCAATTGAGACTATCTACCCGAAAGCTTTTTAATTGTTATTAATTATAATTCAATTTGGAGACGGAGGGATTAAATCGGCACTAATTTAATATTGATGTTGAGTTTTAATGCATTTTAAATAACAGCTTCTGTGTTTTTTTCCTAAAAGGGATAAGTTCATTGGTATTTTTTTTTCTTTCGTTCAAGCGTGTAGCTCCCTTTAGGGGGTTACTCATTTAAATTAAGTCTGAACATCAGCTTTATTTTCTTGAAAAAAAGTAAATTAAAGGGAAAAAAAACAAGAAAGAAATTATTATTTATTGAGATAATTTTTTTAGATTTAACTTTCAGAATTTAGTGAAAAGACACCCATTTAGCTTAATTTTCGATAGACTTTACGAAAGTTTTTGGGAGTGACAATTTTACCTCGCGCTTCTGGTTGCCTATTTACAGGCGCTTGAAAAATTTGACGATCTATTTTATTATCAATAAATAATAATTTTTAGGGCAGTAGACCCTAAGCTCTGGTTTGTGAATTCCCAGGAGTTCGTCAACTGGATACGTGTCGGGTTTTTATACAGACCCGGCTTTTATACTTGATAGGCAAGGATTCTTAGTAAATAAAGTAAAGAAAATTTTGAAAATTTTTTGAAACTTTTTAAAATTTAAAATACTAGGTAGGTTTCACAAAAATTTTGATTACTTGATACGCTTTTTGTATTGATCTTTCTAGCGACTTACCACCTTCAATCGTTCAAGACCCGCGTTCACATGTACCTTCAACTCCGAACCAAATCTCTCTTTCCATAACACAAGAGCGAAACTAATCGAAAAGATTTCATCTTCTTTGTGTAAAACAAACTTTCCTGCATCAATAAAAAAAAAACCCATTAATATAGCAAACAAAAATCTAGACACGCCAGAAGTTAGACTAAATAAAAATCTTTATTTTGATCATGTATCAAATATTAGAAATAAACAATTAAATTAACATAATATAAGCTTGATTAATGAGAAACATTACTTTCACTTTATCATTAATGATATTAAACATATGATGGACTATTCACTATTGCATTCTTCTACAAAGATCATAATTTTTTATGAAGTCTAGAAAGTAAGATCTAAATATAATTTGACATTTACATTAACATACACTGTTGTAGCTGTACATTCCCCCTGTGGACCGGGGGTCGAATATGTCCTCAGTATCCCCTGCTTGTCGTTAAAGGTGACTAAAAGGGGTTTGATGTGTGGCTAACAAAACAATTTCACCCTGTAAAAAAATTTCCACTTCGGGAAGCGACGGATCGCCTTGGTACTAGGCTTATTTCACGTAATATACCATGAATATATATCTTCTTCTTCCAAGTCGTATGCCTCAAAAAGAGGCGTCGTGATTGGTAAACCATAAATATATCGATATCTTGTTATATTAAACAAGAAATTATTATATATATAGAATCGGTTTCTCGAAAAAGGCTCTAATGATTTCGCTAAAAATTGGTGAATTTATCAAGTCTCAGGATTATTAATCGTGTATAAATTTTAATCCGATTGAAATAAAGGAAGGGTGTGTAAATTAGTCATGTCGTAAAATAAATATTTTAATCTTACATATCTCGTCTTCGGTAAGTCGCAGAGCCTTGAAATTTGAAACTTGGCTATTTAGAGGCAAAAAGTTACCGAGCATCGCTCGGTGCTCCAGGCAATTTATATAATACAATATAATTTCAATTAAATAAATTTCAAATCACCTTGTTGAGAATATTATCTGGATCTGGTGCCGTGTAGTCGTGTTCACCTAATTGTCTCACATTCTCAAGTCGCAAAATATGGAACAAAGCATACCGAGACTTAAAAAAGTTTTCACTGTTCCCTAAATTTATTTGCTATTTCTTTATCTAAATTTCTAAATGAAAAAGATACGAAACTTATCAAAAAATAAATTGAAATTCCTGTCTTTGATTCGCTTTATTATGTTAGAGAAGGGTGAGCTGCTTCTGTTTCTGCTCTTCCTGAATTATGAAGTAGATGAGAAAAAAGACTCCTTACCTTGCAAACAAAACCGAAACCAACCGAGAAATGAACTCGGTAATAGTATAAACAAAGGTGGAGAAACTCTCCCTTGGATTGGTCCCATGAACCCCCTGGAGGAATCGCAATGCTAACCCTTGTTCTTAGCTCGCAAATAAGCATCTTATTGAAAAATACGATGGGATTAATTCACCTGCTCATTCAAATAAAACAGAAAAAATAAAAATAAAAATTCTCTTTGATCTTATGGTACGTTAAAAAAACTACGACTTCTGTACGTAGATAAAAAAGATCATTTGATTAAAGCTTAATTCAATTTGAGTATCTCATTCGAGACGAGGAATGAAGTAAAAACAAATTGACATTATTGAAATGTCATTTCTTTTGGAATATTTATTTTCAACCTTTTTGTTTGTCTTCTTCGACATCACAAAGTGAGACAGAGGGATATATGGCGATCAATGTCTTTTGAAATTTATATTTATTAATAATTATTTAAAATGTATTTCAAAAACAATTGATGAAACGTTTATTGATGAATAAAACTTTTTTGACAAAAGTTTTCTCGTTACTGATTATTTATTAAAGAGAAAGTAAATATAATTAGTTTGAAAAAATATATTATTGTTAATGAGTAAATTTTTGAAGTGAAACTTCTTTAGCGAGGTTTCTGTTTTGAAATTTTTGTTACAATATAAGATGGCTGACTCAATGGAGGTGAAATAAAGAAGGGAGAATATGTTGAATATTTAGTTTTAGGTTATATAGATATGTCTTTGGAGTGTCATAAAGAGAAACAAAGAGATTGTCCCCTGCTTGATGCAAATAAAAATACACACATAGGTATATATCGATGTCTTCTAACTTACGTTTTTAGCTATATAACGTTTTGATATTTTGACCCCAAAAGGGGGTTGGTGGGGGAGCGCACGAATGAAAATTATCAAATAACTCCTAAACTATTAACCCTACAGCAAATTTTATGATAAACAAAGTTGTAGGGGATGTGATTTCTGACAACTTTTGTTTACAAAATTCCCCCAAAAAACCACCCAAAAAGGGGGGGGGGGTCAAAATATGAAAATTCTTGCTTTTGGACCAAACTTAACCAAATTTTATATATAAAATCTGTGGGTCACTGCCCACGAGGGGTGCAGGGTGGAGTGGACGGTTTAGGTGAAGGTCCAGAGGCATAATGAGGGGGGATCAGGTGAGGGTCCAGAGGCGTAGTGGGGTGGTGCGGGGTGGGGTCCGAGGTGGGTGCGGGGCGGGGTGGGTGGGGCGCGGAGTGTTGGTGCGGGGTAGAGGGCGCCGTGGTGGGGTCCGGGGGATGGTGGGGGTGGGGGTGGTGCAGGGTGGAGTGGGGGATTCAGGTGAGGGTCCAGAGGCGTAGTGGGGTTGTGCGGGTGCTGGGGTGCGTGGTGATGGGGTGCGTGGTGGTGGTGTGGGTGCGGCGGTTGTGCACGTGTGCGGGAAGTGCTGGGTGGGGTTCGGGGGTGGGTGTGGTGGGGAGTGGGGTTCGTGGGTTGGGGGTCCAGGGGGTGTGCACCCTGGCTAGCAAGAGGGCCGCCGAAGGCGGGCCTTGCAGCTAGTGAGTTATAAAATTGGCGTAGTGGGGTGGTGCGGGGTGGGGTCCGAGGTGGGTGCGGGTGGGGGGTGAGTGGGGCTCGGAGTGGTGATGCGGGGCGGAGGGCGCGGTGGTGGTGTCCGGGGATGGTGGGGGGGGTGGTGCAGGGTGGAGTGGGGGGTTCAGGTGAGGGTCCAGAGGCGTAGTGGGGTGGTGCGGGGGCTGGGGTGCGTGGTGATGGCGTGGGGGCGGTGGTTGTGCACGGGCGCGGGTGCTAGGTGAGGTGCTGGGTGGAGTGTGGTGGGGAGTGGGGTTCGTGGGTTGGGGTCCAGGGAGTGTGCCCCCTGGCTAGCAAGATGGCCACCGAAGGCGGGCCTTGCATCTCATCATCATTGAGTATACAGTCCTAAGACTGGTTTGATGCAACAATCCGTCTCCACTGACTCTGTCCCCCGCCAGCTGTTTAACCTCTCTAAATGTCTGGCATCCCATATCCCCAATTATTTGGTTGAAATATTCTAATCTGGGTCTTCCCTTCCTCTTTTCTTTCCCACCTCCCCCTCCAAGATATCCCTAAGCAGTCCCCCATGTCTCAGTGTGTGCCCCATCATCTGACCTCTTCTCTTCTTCAGACTCTTCCACAAGGTTCTTCTTTCTCCGATTCTTCCAAGAACTTCTTCATTTGTAATTTTATCCATCCATTTGATATTCATCATTCTTCTGTAGCACCACATTTCGAAAGCCTCCAATCTCTTTCTCTCCGCTTTTCCAATTGTCCAGGTTTCACACCCGTACATGGCTATGCTCCATACATATGTCTTCAATAGCAACTTCCTGTTTGCTAAGCTGATTGAGGAGGAGCATAGTAGTTTTTGTTTTGAATTAAACCCCATTTTTGCTTGGGCAATTCTTGATTTAATTTCGTTTTTGCTCCTCCCATCCCATGTTATTTTACTTCCTAGGTAGCGGAATTCCTTAACTCCTTCTAGGTTTTCTTGGTTAATTTTGATGCATTCCTGTCTCGTTTGTTCTTTTTTTGTACATACTAGGACCTTGGTTTTATTCTTGTTTATTTTCATTTTGATTTCTTCTATTAGGATTTGGTTAATTCCATTCAAGGCGTCCTCTAATTCTTTTTTATTGCTTCCTAGAAGGGCAATGTCATCGGCAAATCTTAACATAGCGATCTTTTGACCTTGGATTTCTATACCTGTATCAATTTTGTCTTTGAATTCTTTAATCGCTTCTTCTATGTATAAGTTGAAAATCATGGGTGACAGCACACATCCTTGTCTTACACCTTTTTTTATTTTGGCTTCTCTTTGTTCATCACCAATATTTATAATTGCCGTCTGGTTTTGATATAGATTGTAGATTAGTCTTCTCTCTGAATTTTATTCCCGCCTGTTTTAATATTTTAAACATAATTTCCCAATTGACGTTATCGAATGCTTTTTCTAGGTCTATGAATCCGATGTAGACAGATTCTTCCCTGATAAAAGCCCTTTCTATTATTAGTCTAAGAGAGAGAATTGCTTCTCGGGTGCCTCTGTTTCTTCTAAAGCCGAACTGGTCTTCCCCAGATTTTCTTCAACTCTTTGTTCTATTCTTCTTTGGATTATTTTGGTTAGGATTTTGGAGGCATGTGAGGTTAGACTAATGGTCCTGAAATTTTCACATTTATCCGCGCCTGTCTTTTGGGAAGTGTGACTATTTTGTTCTTTTCGAAATCTTTTGGGATGATTCCCAATTTATAGATTTTGCTAATTAGTTCAAAAAGTTTGTCACGTGCCTTTTCTCCAGAGTTCTTTTAGGATTTCAGCTTGTATATTGTCTATTCCGGGTGCTCTATTATTTTTTAGTTCCTTCAAAGCTGTCTCGAATTCTGACCTGAGTATGGGGTCTCCTAATTCGTTTTCGTCCACAGATTCTTCTTCTTCTATTGGTTTCATTGTTTTTTCTTCTCCATAGAGTTCTTCTAGGTGTTCCTTCCATCTATTTGCCTGTTTTGCATCTAGTATTTTATAAAATTTTCTTGTCTCGAAATTAGATTTAATTGAATACTTTAATTTTTCACTTTCGTTGAATTCATGAAATCAGCATTTTTTTATTTTATGACCATTTGAGTATGAAATCACTGGTTGAACCAAAATTTATCCTAAATTTCTTCACTATAAAAGAATAAAGAAACAATATCGTTGACACCAATCAAAAGTCACTAAGACTAAAATAATAGGTACTTATGAGATATAGTCAACTTTAACTCATTATGAAAAATAGTAAAAATTTTACTTAATAATTTTAATGACTCATGCACATCGACAGTAAATATACCAACAATCACAAAGTCCACTTAGTGATTTCTACTAGACTACATAAGTGCCTAAAGGAAATGCGAAGATCTCTGTTGCTTAGCAACAGAAATTCAATGGAGCTAATAAGTTTTACCAGATTGCCTAGTATTAATTGCGGAGATGCTGTGGAATAGATGAGGCATTCCACGTCAAATCGAACCGTTTGAAAAATTTTAATTTTTGATTTCCTTCATTTTTTAGTACCCATCAAAAACTCTTCCGGTAAATTTTGAAATTTTTTTCATCATCGGTTTAAAAGATATCGAATTTCTGTTTTTCACTCATAACTTCTTCAAAAATGGTCCAATTTCAATTTTTTTTTAATTTTTGTTTTTTTACATACTTTTTTAGAAAAAAATACAAAAAATAATTTAAAGTGTTTTTATATGCGATTTTTGAGTTTGGAAATTTTAATCTTGTTTTTGAAACTGTATGTACTCTTCGATTTTTTTGATAATTTTTTATTTTAAACTTTTATTCATTCTACAAATCGACCGGGTTAATAGTGGTCCTATGATATTTACTATTTTTTATTTTTATTTTCTTTCAACAAATTAAAATACTAATTATTTATTTTAAACATCTGTTAACGATAAAAATCAATTTAAAATAACTAAAAAAGAGAACTCAATACCAAAAAGTGGATTTAATAATGGTTAATAGCGAATAAAATTTTATCGAAATTTTCAACAATCGAGAAAAAATAGTAATTATCATAGGGTCACTATCAACGTGGTCTTAAAATTTGTAGAATGAATAGAAGTTTAAAATAAAAAATTATCAAAAAATTCAAAGAGTACCTACATACAGTTTCAACAACATAATTAAAAATTTCAAACTCAAAAATCCGATATAAAAACACTTTAAATAATTCTTTGTATTTTTTTCTAAAAAGTATGTAAAAAACAAAAATTTCAAAAAAAAAAAATGAATTTGGACCATTTTTGAAGAAGTTATGAGTGAAAAACCGAAATTCAATATCTTTTAAACAGGTGATTAAAAAAATTTCAAAATTTACCAGGAAGAGTTTTTTAATGGGAACTAAAAAATGTAAAAAATTGAAGGAAATCAAAAATTCGATTCGGCGTGGAAATTCCCAAGTATGCATATCTAAATCGTAATTTTTAGACTATGTGACTTTTCCTTGAACGCCGAGATATATTAATTTACTTTACAACAATTTTGTTTGGTTTTTCTTTTTAATGATGGTTTGTCATTCGATCCATTTCTTCTTCTCTTAAGATAGAATTTCATCGTTCTTAATTGGTGATCGCCTCTCAACCGAATGAGGGGTTTTCCCAGTTTATTAGTCCGAATCCACCCATCTAAACATCGGTTGTCCATTTAAATAACATTTATTAGACAATCGTAAAATAATCCTCGAGCTAGGAAATTATAGAGCGAGATGGTGTACCGTGTTCTTTGAGTCCATTTCAATAATAGATTGGGGCGAGGGTATTCAGGACCATCCCTAAGGAGAGAGGGGTTGGCTGGCCACGTGACAACCCGCTGCACGTGACCATAAAAAACTGAATCCAATGCCATAATAAAAAGCTGCACTTTGTTCCCAGGGTAAATGAGGCGCACGGGTCAAAACCTTACGGAAATTGTATTAAGAAAAAAGGAAGGGCAACTTGCTAATTGGCTGAAATATTGATAAACAATTTGAAGATAAGCGCTTTTACAAATTGGCAGCACGAATTCGAACATCCCGCTGGGATTTTCGTTTTGTGGTTATCTGTGGCCGTGCATGCCTTTGTTGGGGATTTTCATCCCCCATTGAGACATACAATTCGCTCTTTTGTCAATGAATTCGTTATCTATTGACAATAAGCTATCGATTGTGGTACATTTTTTTTCTAAATAATTCTATCAATAAATGAAATAATTGTTAAATGTAGGGTAGAGTTCAATTTATTTTCTCATACAGTTTGAAACTTGAAAATTTGCTCTGGACTGGGAGATTAAATATATAACATCTGAGATTTCAAATTCACTTGGTGGTCCATCCGAATGTCTAGCGGGCTATACGCGAAATGACGTTGGATTCTAGCTAAATGGATCACATCTTTTTCTCTTGGTCCAGACTAAAGACTCCGCAGACTCCAATGGCGTAATCCACTGTAGTCTCGCGATAAATATCTTTTTCAAATAAGCGCGGTCAAAAACATTTCTCATTGATATATCAATTCTTTGATATATTAATGACAAAAATTATAAAATTTATTTAATATCATTATTTCAAGTTAGAAATATATAAGTTCAGATATTATTTTCACTCAATATTTGACAAAAATTCCCTACATTTGATTCGCGATTGAATCAAATGTAGAAAACATTCGATTAAAAATTTTGGCATTTAGAATACAACAAATTATCTCATGATAGACAGCACTGTAGAAGTTAATATCGATCTACTGCCGATGATCTACTCTATATTATAACGAATAAACTGATTATCTTGATAGTCTTAGACATCTTAAAGAGATTAATTAGATTAATGCGTTTTGGCTAGAACGATCCACTTCCAATTTCATTGATTCTCAGGATAGATTCCCGTTTCAGCCATCTCATATAAATATAATAGTTAATCTAACTGCCTTTCTTACTATTGATTTAAAATGGGAAACTTTTTGTATTTAAATTAGAATATCTCATCAAAGTTATTTAATCTAAGTAGTTTGAAAACTGAAGAATTAGGAGTCGAAAAGTTTCGTATTCTGATTGGAATATGCCATTGGAAAATGTTTAATTTAGGTGCATTGCTTTTTGCTTTTATGAATTTACGATTAGAAGCGTTTCATATTCTGATTAAAATATCTAGTCAAAAATACTTAATTTAGATGGTTTTAAAATTAAGAATCTATACCAGGGATTGAAAAACTTTACTCGCTACGCCCGTGAGGCAGGTCAAATCTGCTCAGGCGGAGAAAAATAATTATTTTTGGTTTGTGTCAACTGCCTATGATGTATCCGATACCCACGATAACTTAAGAATGAAAGTCGTAGAAAGCTTGTTCTGAATCTTTTATTTCCAATGCTGTTAACTTTTTTTTTTTTTTTTTTATGATATTGATGAGAGAAGGAGATACACCAGAAGGTGGATCCCCTAAAGGCCTGTATGGGCTGGCCCCTCAATCGTGAAAAGAACAGAGCAGAAGGAAAAGAAGCCGGGATCACGAGCCAATCTCAGAAACTTAGATACAATTCAATATCCAATTTACCAAGGTTTTAGGGGCTTCGAGCAGTGGTAAATCCTCCGCGCGATAAATTCGGTTAAATTTATCTCCCACTTAAAAACTGATTAAATTTTGCGCTTTCTGGCTTCAGAACTTTATTAAGAATCTAAGTCGTTATTTTAATAAAAGCATAAACAAACATTAAATTATTTATTTTCTTCTTCTTCTTCCGTATTACTACGTCTGGCGACGCTTCTCCCTTCCCAATTTCCAAGTTTCACGGCCCCAGACATCCACAATCTCGAGATTTCTGAAACTTATATCCTCGTTCACTTCGTCCATCCAGGAGCGCCTGGGTCGACCTCTTTTTCGTCTTTCAGGGGGGAACCATTCTAGAGCCTTTTTTGGGATTCGTTCTTCATCCATACTTTTTACGTGTCCAAACCAAACTAATTGTTTTTTTTATATTTCGTCAATAAGATCCCCGTAAATGCTCATTCGTCTTCTTATCTCTTCGTTTCGAACTCTATCAGTTCTCATCAACCGACAACTTCTTCTTAGGAAATCCATTTCAGTGGCTAAAAGTCGGCCTCGGTTTCTAACTCCGATATCCCATACCTCTGCCCCATAGGTAGTAACACTACGAACGAGGCTGGTATAAATTTTCATTTTTGGGGATCTCCTAATCGTTTTGTCCCATAAAACTGAGTGCAAGGCCCTTGTTATCTTTCTACCCTTAAATTATTTATTTTAAGACTCACTAATAGCTTATTATAAATAAGTATTTCTATATTACAATTAAGAAATTTAAATTATGATTGATATTGATTGATTCAATAATATATCGGAGATCCTGAGAAGATGAAGATGGCAAAGAGGTTTTTTATTTCATTAATTTTTTCCTCTTATTAAAATCAAGGACTAAAAGATTATCGCAAGCTCAAGAAGATCAAGGACAGTGCATAGTGGGAAAGTAATCTCCGAAGTCGAAGCCTCAAGTTCAATATAAACTTTATTTCATCTAAGACAATTGGTTCAATAAATTTATTATTATTATTGAAATTATGACAACTTAATTAAATCATAAATCATAATCCAAATTGAAAATACATTTTTATGTTTTTTTACTAGGACCGATTTAACCGTAATTACCTGCGATAGTTCTCCTCAAACAAAATTTTCAGAGACCCTACAGAAAAAATTTTCACGTTTACCTCCAATTTCATGTTCAAAGCATGCGCGGATCCAGGGGGGGGGGGGCATAGGAGATCAACATTTTTTATATGTTTATTTAATTTTTTTTTTAATAACATTAAATTTTAAAATTGAAGAAAATAAAGTTCTAGGTGGGGTGGGGGGCGTCTCTGACCCCCCCCCCCCCGCTTAGACAATTCGATCGTGACACACTTCCGAGATCAAAAGTAGATCTTATATACCGGCGACCGCCCCCCCCCCCAAAACAGAGGTCTGGATCCGCGCCTGGTTCAAAGTGTGCATTAAACTTGCTGAAATATAATATTATCGCATTCAAATAACTGCACTTCAAATGCACACGATTTTTTAAAAATATTTATATTTAGCGATTAACTTAAAATAATAGAAATTTTTGAAAGTAGCATAATGAGTTAAGTTCTCGATAAATAAGTTTCCTTTTTTTTTTAATTTTTATTTTGTGCTTTATGGTACAGATCCCTCTGATCTATACTTGTTTTCTGATTGGAATATCTTATAAAAAATATTTAATCTAGATGTTTTCCTTTTTTATTAGAGATTTAAGATTAGAAACGTTTTGTATTCTAATTGGAATGTCTCATCAACACGTTTCTACTTTCAGCCACAACTCTTTAACTTGTAGCATCCAGTCATTAAAAAAATTTGAATATTTCAGGTTGAGCAGACATAGAGTATGCTCGCTCATATGGCCAGATGAACGTTACAATTGTTTATTAGCTAATAATATATCTATTCAGTTAGCTCGATGGTCATGCGCAAATACTTGGGAGGGTCGAGTTGCTCATCCCATGCTTCAACAGATGGTCTGAGACACTACCGTGATCATTACCATTCTCGATTACTATTTTTTTCCTTTCCTGATACGATCTAAAATACTTAATCGTCTCTAGGAAAACAGAACATATTTCTTTTTTTTTATTAAACAATTATTAAAAAAGTGTTAGAAATTAATTAGCCGTGCCCACCGGATAATTAAGTTTTCTGTTCGAGTACCCATTTTTTAGATGCTTTTATTTAGTTCCTTGCTTTATCTGACTGGATAGAATCTTTTAATCGAATTTTGATTCACTTTACCCTATTTTGTTAAAGGAAAATGGTGTGGATTCTAAAGATGGAAAATCGCAAATTTTCACTAAGTTCTTTATATTTAAATACAAACATTTTGGCATCAGAACAAACATGATTAGCGTAAAAAGTCGAGTTAATTATTAAATACATACTGATTGGCATGCGAAATACCGAGAAAAATATATTTTTAAAAAATTATAAAAAAATAGATTGTAGAATTTATTTTATTTTCAAAATATCATACATACATGCAGTGCCGTAGCCAGAGAATTTTCATGAGGCGGTCAATCCCCAAAGCAAAATATTTAGTGGAAATTTTTTTTTATTAAAACAAATAGTCCAGATAAATTGATTTTTTACCTAGTTGTAATTTCTTCGACCCTTTATGTTTTTGGGTGTGCTGAATCCGAATCTGAGGTTTGCTAACAAAATTTCGTGGCGGAACATCGTCAAAAATGACAAAAGAGATAAAAAAATCGGGTTTTTTGCTTATAACTCGAAAACTATTTCGTAAATAATCTCTTTTTTCAAAATGAAAGTTCATAAAATTTCCTAAAATTTCATCACTAAGGTTTTTTCTCCGACCAACCGTTCGGGCTCAAGCGCTACTTGAAACTTGGTGTATTTTTTCTGTTTCCGCAAATCCCAAAAACTCGCACTTTCGATTTTTGTAGATAATTTTATAAACTTTCATTTTGAAAAGGAAGGTTATTTACGAAAAGTTGATAGTTTTTGAGTTATAAGCAAAAAATCGCCAAAAAATGAGATTTTTTACATTTTTTGGCATTTTTGAGAGTGTTCCGTCACGAAATTTTGTTATAAAACCTCAGATTCGATTCGGCACACCACAAAACATATAAGATCAAGAAATCAAAATTACCCCAAAACTTTACCTTGAGTGGCCCTTTAGAGAACAATTTAAAAGGTACTTCAAGAAATTAAAAAAAGAACATAATTATTAATTAAACATATGAAATATATTTAATTACAGTTAGTTTGCCATAAGAAACGGTTAGTTTTTGTCGTTACTCATCCCTTGAGCCCTGCCTTTGGGGGGGGGGGTTCTAACCCCCTCCCCCGTTGCTTCGCCTCTGCATACATGATTAAAAATAAAAACGTGGGTGATTTTGACTTACAAATTGGTTGAAGCTTTAATGGATGAATAGTTGAGTAGAACATTTGAAATAAACAACATTATACACTTTTTAATAAAAATATTTATTAAAACAGGGACAAACAGATATAACTACACATTTCAATCTCAGGTGAAGTGGTCGAAGCGTTGGATTTTTGTTTTTAAGAAAATGTTTCACTGTTTTAATAAATATATTAAATAGTTAATAGTGCATACTGTAGTTTATTTTAAAAGTTTTAATAATGATTTTAATTTAGAGATTTAATTAAAATAAGCTTCCGACAACGTCATGGTCACGTATGGTCATGAAGATTTTTAGGGGACTGAACAAAAAATATATTTTCTACTTTGTAGTGGATTAAAAAAAAATTTTTTGAATCTCTTTTGATATACAAAAGTGTTAAAAATTAATTAGCCGAATTCTTCAGATAATTAAATTTTCTGCCCGAGTGCCCCCTTTTTTGTACATATTAATCGCCCCTTTCATCCCTTTTCGATCTCTCTGAAATGTCGTATTGCAAAATTATTATTATATCTTGTAAAATGGTTCTATCTCTCTCGCTTGCTCATCTTCCATGTTCCAAACAATTAAGTCCGCACAAGCCAAGATTTCGATGGTCGGAAATGCCTTTCAAGTAAAAAACAAAAACAAAAACCAGATGAATTATGCAAAGTGCACTTGAGAAAGGTCGTCTTTTGTTTTACAACTTGGACATGAGATTCGCTTTCAAATTTAACATTCAAATATAATAGTAGTAATTTGCTGTATAATATTGCTAATATTAAACTGCAAAACCACCATCATATAACTATTATATATATATATATATAACTATAATATAAAGAGGAGGAAAAACAATTCATTAAAATGCAAAGAATTTCTTTCTAATCGATGTTAAGTCTAAGCTTTTTTATAGATTAGGAGTTTTGTTTTTTTAACCCATTCATTTGCAAATACTTTGCATAATGGATAATGATACTATTAGAACTAATTTAGAATCATTTTTAATTTAGCTTTTTTTCGTTATTTATGAAATAGATTCTATTTTCAATCATCTTATACTTGATAAACAGCTGATTCTCTCAAAATGATGATTTTCTTTTTTGACATTTTTCTTTTTGAAGAAGAAATAAGATCTATAAAATTGAACAGTGGGCAGTTATTCTACAAACCTCCCACATAACATGCAAGTTTCTTTTTGACATTTTTCTTTTTGAAGAAGAAATAAGACTTTAAAATTGAACCGTGGGTAGTTATTCTACAAACCTCCCACATAACAGGCAAGTTTCTTGATGAAAGTGCCTAAGAATAACATGTGAATCAGGATGTATTTCCTCTCCACATTGTCCGAGCCTAATCTATAGAAAAAAAGGATATTAGGTTAAAGTTTACCACCATTCATCCCGGGTAAGTGCCATTACTCGGATAATAATAAAGTTACACGTCACTGAATCACCTAAGAGTATTCAACGGAATCCATTACGCTTTAAAACAATATCTTGTATTTCACATTCACTTGGAAAGGAGAGAATGATGGGCCCAAACATTGTGCATTCTGATAAGTATATCTAGTATATTTCAGTCTAAGCTACAAGTTTCTCTTTCAATAAACTTATATTTGTCTTGTTTTAGGAAGACGGGAGAAACTACTAGATAGTATATAAAAAATCTGTAGATACTTATTAAATTTATTATCCTTATTGGATTCCACTTTTCATTTTGACTTTAAGGAATTTCATCTACGATTTGAGTTCCTTTATTTAATCAGAGCCAGCTTACATTTTTCTAGCTACTTAACTATGCTCTTCCTTTTTCTTCTTCCTGCTTTAGTGGTTGTTTCTATGTTCAAGTCTTAAACATTTTTTATTTCTACCAAAATATGAGTTTTGTTTGTAGTACTTAACAAATGTTCGTGTTTGTAAATATATAGTTCGTATTAAATACGTTTACTTTCAATATAAATGATATTTATGTTTGTTCAGGTATAGTATTCCTCACCTTAAGTCATCTTAATTTGAAATGTTTTATCGCCAAGGTTATTAAAACTACTTTTACTTTGTAGGTGAAGTAAACAATACCTTTAAAAATAAAAATTAACAATGCGATTCTCGCCATCTATATTTAAGTACTATCATACACACCAGTTGTGAAGGTATGAATGCGTGGGTGAGGATTTTAGCAAAATCCTATTGTCCTTATTTAATAACATGTGATGGTATTTTAAATTGAGTATAACTTCATTTGGAGGAAATGATGTATTTTTAGATTTTTATTAAAAATCATATGTTCTTTGATGGAATAAAATGTATTTGATTATTATAAAGTTTAAGATTAGGATGGATAGAATTAAAGATCGTAAGAGAATGTCGAGTGGTATGCACCCCATAAGTTTTATATACTTCTACACTTTATTATAGACTTGTGTTAATAGCCCAGAATATTATAAAAAATATACTGGAGCAATTACTCCCTGAATTCACAATCGAGTATTTTTGCTAATATAGGTAGATTTATGGTATTTACCTAAAAAGAAATCAAGCTGGTACTTAGAGCTGTTTTTAAAGAGGAAATTGATGAGGGTGTCTACTGCTAGATCAACATCTTTGCTACACTCAGTATTAAATTTTTTTCAATTTTTGAACTATGTATTTGGATTCCGAAAAACCATTTTCCGAATTACAGAATGAACAAACTTCAAGAAGCTTCAATTCAATGATTTTCCCAGTGGCTCATATAAAATCTATTTTGAAAATTCTCTCTCACTCTTCTTTCTTTAACTTTCTGGTAAGTACCTACCTACACACTGTGTCAAAGGTGATGTAATAAAAAATCAATATATCTTCCAATTTTTTTCTTTCATACACTCATTATCTCAAAACAATTTAATTTTTCTTCTGGAAAATGAATAAGATCGTAAATTTGTGTATAGAATAAGAAACAGAGAGTGTAATTAACTTTTACTGAGAGTACTTAAATGAAAAAACACAGACATATATATACTCACACAAACGTGACTTTAATTGTAATGTTGTTCAGAGTATAATAATCGTCTTTATTAGTTGATGGATAGGTACCTATTAACTGATCTAAAAAGGGGTCCGCGGGGGCGGAGCTGCACCTCTGCAAAGGGCACAACGACGCATTGAGTCAATTGGCAGGCCAGATGCTGCGTCAATCTAAGGCAATTGTGCCAATAAATAGAATGCCAAGAGTAAATAATAGAAAAAAAGGAGGGCACACGCAACCACAAGCGTGCCTTTTAGGCCAGATGAAGAGGGAATCATCGGTAGTGGGCGGAGATGTGAGAGTCTGTTCTCGTCAATGCTAATCCCCTAACCTAAAGGGGTAACTAATTAATTTTTCCTGGAAAAGTCGATAGTTCATATACATTCAGTGTTTTGGTGGATATGTTCGCTAGGAGGATGAGATATAATTATTACTTACAAAAGTCAAGTAATTGAAATATAAAATATCATTTATAAATTGGTAACTTGTAAACATGGTAACAGCATATTGGAATAATATATATATCTTCGGTTTGATTAACTATTTTTTGTTATTGGTTACATTAAACCAATTATTCCAATTACAATAAACTGCAACGGATCGTTGCTAAACTTTATCCAAGGCCATTTGAAATATATATACTAATATGTTTATGTCTTTATATAATTTTTGACCCCCCCCCCCATTTTGGATGGTTGGTTTTTCCAATCCTAGCTCTCTAGAGGCCCACAAAATATGTATACAAAATTTGGTTTAATTTGCTGCATGGGCAAGAATTTTCATTTTTTGACCACCTCCCCCCCATTTTGGGTGGTTGGTTTTTGCATTTCTAGCTCTCTAGAGGCCCACAGATTATGTATACAAAATTTGGCTGAGTTTGCTCCATGAGAAAGAATTTTCATTTTTTTTTGGATGTCAAATTTGAGAAAAAAATGAAAAAAACGTAATAGTACGTCAACGGCTACTCGAGAACAAAAATCAAATGACGTACTTTTACGTCAACGGCTACAGTAGGTCGAATTGAAAAAACGTAAAATTACGTCAACGGCTACAGTAGGTTGAATTGAAAAAACGTAAAATTACGTCAACGGCCTCCAATGTGTTAATCAGATATCACTTGCAATTTGCAGTCCATGTTGACTTAAATTCAAAAATAGTGATAGATTCTCATCTAATACTCGAGGAATATCCATTCTACATTAGATTTTAAACGTTTCGGTTTTTATTGGTAACCATTGCTGAAGACATGGAGGAAGCTACTTAAAATCAAAAATAGCCATCGATTCTCATATAATACTTGAAGAATAACAATTCTAGATTGGATTTTTGACGTTTCGGTTATTATTGGTAACCATTGATGAAGACATGGAGTAATCGAATTAAAATCAAAAATAGCGATTGATTCTCATCTAATACTTGAGGAATAACAATTCTACATTGGGTTTTTAACGTTTCGGTTATTATTGGTAACCATTGATGAAGACATGGAGTAATCGAATTAAAATCAAAAATAGCGATTGATTCTCATCTAATACTTGAGGAATAACAATTCTACATTGGGTTTTTAACGTTTCGGTTATTATTGGTAACCATTGATGAAGACATGGAGGAATCGATTTAAAATCAAAAATAGCCATGGATTCTTATCTAACACTAGAGGAATAATCTTATTGCATTCCATTTTTGATGTTTTGACTATTAATGGCAACCTCTACTGAAAACGTGAAAGAATCGATTTTAAGTCGCATTGGACAAAGTAAAAAAAGGTCAGGAAAAAGTAAAAACTTTTGTTACTTTCCTTGTAAATTTTAATGATTTTGTTTAAATTGATTTTTTTCGAATTTTTTTAATTATTTTTGAGAAATTTTTAAAAATTAAAAAACACGTGAAAGATAAAAATATTAATTGAACGACAATTTTAGCAAAAACAAAATTTTGAAATTATATTTGTTTTTTAAAATCTTTGTAAAATTTTCTTTTTTGAATAAGGATGAATTTCAATATTTTTTTAGGAAATAAATTTTTATATTTTATATCAATATCGAAAAATACTTTACAGAGGGGCATTTCTAAAAAAAAAATATTTTTAAGGTTGGTGAAAAAAGTGTTATTTTTAAGATTTTTTAAAGAAATTCTATTTTTCAACTTATACTAGTATGTAATTCATATCTTTTATTTGATTAATAGTTTTTGATCTAATTGGTGTTTTGTATCTCATTACTTAAAAAATTCTTACTTGCCCATTCCACTGTGAAAGAATCTGATATTGATTCTAATTTTAAATTGGAATTCATGAAGGGTGGGGGAGGGGGGAATTTTTGATGTCGAGGGTGTCTGTCATCTGCTTTAGAAATATATACATTCACACAAGTCGAGATATTTATAACTTGGAAAAGAAATGTCTTATAGAAGAAAAAAGAGAAAAGCTCATTAGTATGTCCATGGATCTTCAATGCTGAAGGAAAATTTCGTTTTAATTTGTTAATTGACATGATAAATAATGTATAAAGAATAAATTAAAGATTTTATCTTTTACTCAAAATAAATATTTTCATTTATTTAACAAACTGTTGGATTTCTTTGACTGGCAACTAAATCAGCTAAAGTTAAAGTCTGTATGGCTGCAATCTGATAACAATTTTGATTCCTGAGTTGAGCAAGTTTGGACAAACCAACCATTAATCATCTCTTTATTGAATCGGTCCGTTAAGATAAAGAAGTTTTCTTTTCAATTAGTTCAAAGATAAAAGCGTGACAGCAGCCAAGTAAAGAAAAATCATAAAATTAACCTTGATACGTTTCGGCCAAATTTTATTTTGCAATCTTCAATCACAGAACTAAAAACATTTAGGTATTATTATTACATCATTTATTTATTAATATAAAAATATACTCACAGAATATTAAAATTTTATAGTGGTATCATCTATATATATATACAAAATTAAGGTTTTGTCTGTCTACTATTGGTCCAAATCACGCCAAATTTTGGTTGCACACGTTTCAAGCAAAGTTATGAACGAAAACACCCTCAACAAAATTCCTTTCTGTATGTTTCCGTCGTTTCCGAAAAGTTTCTCACGATTCACGTAAAAACGGCTGAAGGGATTATTATGAAATTTCATATTTACATCAGATGTCTTCTAACTTACGTTTTTAGCTATATAACGTTTTGATATTTTGACCCCAGAAGGGGTTTGGGGGGCGCACGAATGAAAATTATTAATAACTCCTAAACTATTAACTCTACGGCAAATTTTATAATGAGCAAAGTTGTAGGGGATGCAATTTCTGGCAACTTTTGTTTAAAAAATTCCCCCAAAAAACCATCCAAAAAGGGGGGAAGGGTGAAACATATGTAAATTCTTGCCCTTGGAGCAAACTCAACCAAATTTTGTATACATTATCTGTGGGTCACTAGAAGGCTAGAAATTAAAAAACTGGGTGCGGGGGGGGGGGGGGTTAGGTGAGGATCCAGAGGCGTAATGGGGGGCTCAGGTGAGGGTCCAGAGGCGTAGTGGGGTGGGGTCCGGGGTTGGTGAGGGGTGTAGTGGTGCAGGGTGGAGTGGGGGTTCAGGTGAGGGTCCAGAGGCGTAGTGGGGTGGTGCGGTGTGGTGTGGTGGGGGCGGTGGTTGGGCACGGGTGCATGGTGTGGGGGTGGGAGGTGCTGGGTGGAGTTCGGGGGATGTGGTGGGTGGGAGTGGGGTATGATGGTGGGGTTCGTGGGTTGGGGTCCAGGGGACGTGCCCCCTGGCTAGCCGAAGGCGGCCCTTGCAGCTAGTATTTGTATAAAATACACTTAAGTGTATGTAGTTTGTAGAACCATACAAAATACTATCAACAAAATTTTATTTTTGTAATTATATTTATATAAATAATAATTCATTTTTAGGATAAAATATTATTTATATGTTTCATTAGGGGGCATGAGAATTTAAGAAAGGCAAAGATGGGACATTGCACAAAAAAGTTTGGGAAACAGCTCTAGTTAGTCAGCGACATAATAAAAGTAACAAACCGTCAAATAAATGCAATTAAAATGATTAATGTATAAATAAATATATACAAAATTACAAAGGGTTGGAATTAGTGGTGTTTCACAAAATAATATTTTAGTAGTGTTTTACAAAATATTATTTTGTGAAACACCACTAATTCCAACCCTTTGTAATATTTTAAATTTGGTTCACTATAAACATACACCGCATTCCCTAGATGTTATAAATAAATATATAGGTAAATCATACTCAATACCCCTAAATAATTCGTACCTTTAAAAAATATCTTAGTGCTCCGTAAAATTTTAAATTGTGACTTTAGAGGTTCGCAATATCTAAAACAATGCAGACCTGTTTTCCAGAAAATTTAACCTGAGTTAAACAAATCGGGCCTTTAGAGAAATAAAGAATTTAACTTGGACTCAAACCAGACTTCGAAATGATGATTTAATCACGATGATCAATGTTTTGTTAATTGAATTAGCTAGTTAAACAATAAAGTTTATTGAAATATGGTTATTTGGCTAATAATCAAATCGTTCATGGAATTTCCTCGTATACGCGGTATTGTTGGTAAAGTACAAATTGTATACGCATATTTTATAAGCAATAATTTTTGTTGTTTATTATCTGAATAAAAAATAATTATGAGATTTTGACATCTGGCTTTGACATGAATCATTGCAATTGTCGGTATAAAATTTTTTAAGATTGCAATTTATTTGCCTGTTAAAGCCATTCCATCTGCCAGGACTCTCTTTCGGGGGCAGCGGGAAGGAAGAGGGGTTCGATCCCGGGGATTAGTAGAAAGTGGCCAATCTCCTTTCACAAAAGGATATGTAGTGTTTTTCTTTTATATGCTAGAGAAGGAATTTACATCGATTTTTAAACCCGCACCAGCTGAGTCCCTCCAAGGGTTGGTTGGTCGCTCGCCGTCCCGGGGGGAGGTTGCAGAAACCATATTCGTTCGCTTTACAATAAGGATGAAATTTACAATCTCAATAAGAAGACAAATCTCGAGGGGTTGTACGATATTGTGTCAACAGGGAGGAAAAAGTTCGGCTCGGTGAAAGCCGCCCACCCTGTAGTGGCGCACTCACCGGCTGGTCACGGGCATTTGTCACGCGTTTGGGGAGTTTTTTTATTCTTCATTTGATTCTAAAAAGAAAAAAGGAGAAGAAGAACTTGGCGATAATATCAATTTAATTTCATTACAAATAGCGTGACAAGCGATTTACAAGCGATTCCATTTAATAATCCAGATGTTTAAAAGCTTTTTCACATAAATTCCAAAGCTGTGATATTTCACTTCCCTTTTTTAGAGAGATTTCTTTTTTAAAGGAATACATTAGGGGATACTTTAAATATATACGTAGGTATATAAATATCCATGCTAAAATTACTTGAAATTAAAATGAAAGAATTATGGAATGGAATAAAAGTTTTATTATTAACTAGCTGCTTATTTTTTACTTTACAGGGTATGGTCAAGTATTTGTTTTTTATTAATTTATAATAATTTTTTATTATTAATTATTTAGTAATTTGTAATTTTATATTGATTGCCTTTGGAATGAATTATTTAAACTAATTTTAAACATGAGTGGTGATCCACACAGTTAGTCAAAAAGTCTTTAACTTCTTCAATTATAATACAATAGTTTTTCAAAAGTAATTCTTGATGTTATTATTTAATAAACTGATGAGGCCATCCATATAACTTTACCATACACCTGGCCCCTCTCTTATATTTAATATTTAATAGTCTAAAATAATATGATTGTGGCTGGTAATATAAATAAGTTACAAATCCGAAATTTTATAAATTAAAAAAATGATTTTTTTGGACTATTTTTACTACCTGTCCAGATAAAACTGTGAGCAGGTGAAAGCAACCCAAAACATTTTTTGCATTGCCAAGGTACTGAACTTGATTATAAACCCAAAAATAATTTAAATAACTTTATTTAAATACATTTAATGGTCGGTAGAGACAATAAAATAGTGTGTCTTCTGCTGGAATTATAAATTTTATTTATAACGAGACTATAGTTTCGAGGGCTTTGCCCTCTTCATCAGTCTATTACAATTGATTCACAGGAATTAATTTATGAATTTGAAAATTAACTTTTATTGTCTCATTCAATTTTAAATTATGTTATTTAATTTTTTCCTATAAGTATATTATAGGAAAAAAAACTGATATGGCTATCCACATGACTTTACCATACGCCTGCCCCTTCTCTTATATTTAATATTTAATCAAATCATTTATTATTATTATGAAATATAAATGGCTTGGTGCGTACTGGATTTGTTAATTTTTTAAAAGAGAATGAATGGAGGATCAAACTCAACCAAATTTAGTATACATAGTGGGCTCCAAGAAGACTAAAAATGCAAAAACTAACTGCTCAAAATCGGGGGGGGGGGGTCAAAAAATGAAAATCTAGGCTTTTAGACCAAACTCAATCAAATATTGTAGTCATAATCAGTGGGCTCCCAGAAATCTATAAGTGCAAAAACTAAAGTACAACTCTTATTAATCCATCTTGTGTAAGATTAATAGCTAGTGTCTTTATGAGTTTTCATGACTTGAGGATTATTTTTAAACCACGGTACAATCTCATACATAATGCATTAAAAATTATATTTTATCCCTCATATACAAACAGATATACATATATAGATTAGTAAACTAACAATAAATGTGTATGTAGGTAAATATTCTTATGATAATAAAAGGAGGGTTTAAAATTCTAGCTTATAGAATGTGGGAGATATTTTTTGTTATATATCAATAAAATCCCTTGAAATATTTAGAAATGTAAAATAGTTTTTCAAATCCTTCTTTATTGGAGTAGGCAAAGGCGAAGATTTATTGTTCCGTGTGTCCCCTTTGAGGATTGAACTTAATTTAATGAAAAATTTATTAAATGAATCAGAGTCTTGATTTTGAAACAATTATTATGAAATCATTATATTTTGGTCCCAATTTTTTTATTAGGTACCTATCTGCTTGAAATTTTATTTAAAATTTATATTGTAATTTAAAGATATCTTGGAGGGGGGGGTGAGAAAGAGGGGAGGAGGAAGACCCAGATTAGAATATTTCAACCAAATATTTGGGGATATGGGATGCAAGACATTTAGAGAGGTCAAACAGCTGGCGGGGGACAGAGTCGAGTGGAGACGGATTGTTGCATCAAACCAGTCTTAGGACTGTATACTCAATGATGATAATTGTAATTTTATCATGCAACTATAAATAATACTAAATATATTTTGGATAATTACTATTTTTATTTGTGACGTTTCGACGATGTCTTATTTTAAATTTCGTTCAAAATTAATTAAAACACTCAAAACGAAAAAAAAACAGATAACTTATGATTGGTCATTTTTTGCTACACTAACTCTTCGGGGCGGCCGAAGTATTGAATTCACTCGAAAATTTTAAAAAGTTACTTAGTGAATAAATTTTGGAGTATCTGGCTTCAGATACTGAAGATGAAAAAAAAACTAAAAAATTCAAACAACGCTAATGAGTTCAAATTTAGTAATTATTTTGCGCCAAGTTTCAGCTTTATAGCTCAAATTGTTTGCCCCCGATTAGTGAAAAAGCTTTAACTTTTTCCTCATTCAATTATAGGTAAACATTTATCATTTACTATAATCGGTGTTATACTTAAGTTTCCCATAAATCAAGTAAACATTTTAATCAATACAATAGTTTGTTTTTTTCTTACTTTTTGAATGGTTCTTTAAATTGCTCAAAACCACTTTGATTTTTGAAAAGTTACAAGCGTACTGTGCTTAAAAAACTTCACCTTTAAAAAATCAACTCTGATTCAACAGCCCTAAGTATTTCCCATTTTGTTCCCATAACACAACAAATGGAAACAAATTTTTATTTTTATTACAATAATTTCTTGTTACGTTCTCTTATTTATTGAGTTCACTCCATTTTTTTTTTTAATGAAATTTTTTGAAACGTGGAGAAAATTTATTTTCAACCATTATTTTTTTCTATCTAACTATCTGATTGTCTCTCTGTATTCCGATACCAATGATTATTTAATATCGGAATGGAAGTTCGAAAAGTAGTGAAATCTAATGTGCAGTCAAGTTAAATTCGCCAAGAATAATTAAGTTGAGAGATCTACTATTTTCTCAACTTAATTATTCTTTGCGAATTTAACTTGGCTGCACATTAGATTTCACTACTTTTTCGAACTTGGCCTGTTTTTTCACAGCATGTTCTGGTTGAGATTTATCTTCTTTTTGTAAGCTATGAGGAAGCCCGTTGGTTCAAAGGGTTAGAATTTTTATTTTTGACCCCCTTCCCCCATTTCGGGTGGTTAGTTTTTGCATTTCTATCCCACAGAATATATAAACAAAATTTGTTTGAGTTTGGTCCAACGGGATAACATTTTCATTTTTGACCCTCCCCCCATTTTGAAGGGATTGAAAGATAGAAAGTTTGGATTTTTGGAATTTTTCCTTTGTTTGTGTCACAAACTCTACTAGAAGCCGAAATTTCATGATGCTGGAATGATTGGAAGTACCATATAGGTTTTGATGATCTGTCGGTGAGTGAGTGCCAAAATTAGCTATTTTCTCAAGGTCCATATCTCAGAATCCATTTAAGCTATATTATTGCAATTTGGTACTCTCCTCAAGATGAATAACATAATTATACGTGTATAATTTCAGCTCTATGTCACAAATGGGTTCCGAGCTGCAAGGGGGTCGAAGTTGGCTCGAAATGGTTCGTGTAAATAGCGTACAGCGTGATACATCTCTTCTTTTAATTATGGTTATTAATAAAAATAATATCCTAATTAAACATCAACTGTAGATTGAAAAGTTTATGCGGATTTTACTTCTATAATAGCTTCACACGTACAACAAATACTCAATTTGCTCTAAAAGTTCCACCCATCACTTGATCAGCCAACTATTAATTTGTTGGAATAGCAAATGCTCTTATGTCAATGTTTAATCTGAACGATCACATTTCCGAAGAGGTTTGTTGATTTTCGAGGAGGCTTTCAAGTTACAAGACAAGTGTCTTCTCGCTATTAATACCCCCGTGGGAGAAGCGCGTTCTATTTATGGCACCCGCTTTGTCCTGGGCTATCCTCCAGGACCTCCTGGTCGTCCACGAGTCCTGACACGTTCCCACGCAAAAATAGAATCCCCTTCCTTCCCGGTTAATGCCCTTCGAGTAGGGTTTCCGATATGCCGCCCCCACACTTTGGTCACTTTTCAAAGGGAATTAAAGTAAGCACCTTCGAATTTCCGCACTTGTGTCGAAATAGATCAGATATCAGGAGAGATCAGGATAAAAGTACACCAGCGCTTATTGTCAAAAAAAAGAAATACTATATTATATATCATCCTTGGAATTTTTTTTTTTATTAATTTCAAGTGTTACTGGTCTAAAGGTCATGTAATCATTATATTATAATATTTAAGCGACTTTAATTCCAATAGTAACAAAGTTAGCAATAGTGTGAACTTGAAAATAAGTCCGGGTGTACTACTGGTATATATTATATTATTTGTGTGTAGTTTTTTTTTGAAATTTTCCTCGTAATTTAAAAAGTGAAGTGTCCAAATATTTTTTGAAAATAATCCGGGCATGGTTAGAGAGCTATTCTTTAGGTCAAAGACATTGGTATAATTAATTATAATTTTTTTCCATTCTAAAAGCAACTTTTGTATATAATGTAAAGTACCTGGCCACCGAGCGATGCTCGGTAACTTTTTGCTTCAGTTAATAGCTATATATTAATCCCCGAAACCCCCACCTCGCCCCCTGGACCTTCACAACTTCATCCCACCTCCTGTACCCTCCCAGCCTACCCCACCCCCACCTACACCCACCCCCCGAAACTCCCCACCTCCCCCCGCACACCCCACCACTGCAACCCATCTCCTGCACACCCACATCTAACCCCGCACCCGATCCCAGTTTTTGCATTTCTATCCTTCAGTCGCCCACAGATTATGTATATATAGGTATATAAATAAATACGGTATAATTTTTGTTTTTAATTAAATAACAATTTTTGAGTTCATCAATTAAATTGTCAAATTAATATTTGTGAGATTTAAAACTCAAATTTTAATCAATTAAATAATAATAATAATAATAAATTTTATTAAACCAATTATTTTACATGAATTTATGTATACATTGTTTTTGAGCTTCGATTCCGGAGATTACTTCTCCACCATCGACTGTCTTTGATCATCTTTTACAGTAGTCCTTGTTTTTAATAAGAGGAAAAAACTAATTAAAGACCTCTTTTCCGATAATTATTGCAATTCCATCATTTTTTCCCCGATTCCCAATCTAATTCCCAATAATCAATTAAATTGCCCAATTTTTAATATATAATAATAATTGTAATAATCTTATTGTGGGATATAAAATTAAAAAACCAATTATTTGTTAAAAGGAAATTGAATATAAATGTAAATAAACATTTTTATCGAGACAACCACCTGTGAATAATTGTTTCAATTAACAAAAAACCCATCAAAAACAACTTATCCGAAGATGAGACCGTGACAGATCGAATGTCCAACACAAAACTCTCCTAACCAGTGAATTTCATCCAAATCGTTAAAGCCGTTTTCGAGAACCCGACCGGATATATATATATATATATATATATATATATATATATATATATATATATATAAGTTTTGCTCCTTTAATATAATAAGAAAGAATAAGATAAGATAGTGAAAATAAATCATTTGAAATTAAATGATAAACTGCAACGGATCGTTGCTAAACTTTATCCAAATTCATTTGAAATATTAATATGTTTGTTCCTTTATTATTAATCAGATATCACTTGCAATTTGTAGTTCATATATGAAATTAATTCAAAAATAATTCTCATTTAAGAGTCGAGGAATAACCATTCTACATTGGATTTTTGACGTTTCGGTTTTTATTGGTAACCATTGCTGAAGACATAGAGGAATCGACTTAAAAATCAAAATAGCCATCGATTCTCATCTAATACTTGAGGAATAACAATTCTACATTAGGTTTTTGACGTTTCGATTATTATTGGTAACCATTGCTGAAGACATGGAGGAAACGACTTAAAATCAAAAATAACGATCGATTCTTATCTAATACTAGAGGAATAACCTTATTGAATTCCATTTTTGATGTTTTGACTATTAATGGAAACCTCTACTGAAAATGTAGAAGAATCGACTTAAAATCAAAAAGACTAAATTCTTTTATGGCAAACAACTCAAGCTTGAGTTGTTTACCAAAAAAGAATTTAGTCTTTTTGATTTTAAGTCGATTCTTCTACATTTTCAGTAGAGGTTTCATTAATAGTCAAAACATCAAAAATGGAATGCAATAAGGTTATTCCTCTAGTATTAGATAAGAATCGATCGTTATTTTTGATTTTAAGTCGATTCCTCCATGTCTTCAGCAATGGTTACCAATAATAATCGAAACGTCAAAAACCTAATGTAGAATTGTTATTCCTCGAGTATTAGATGAGAATCAATCGCTATTTTTGATTTTAAGTCGATTCCTCTATGTCTTCAGCAATGGTTACCAATAAAAACCGAAACGTCAAAAATCCAATATAGAATGATTATTCCTCAAGTACTAGATGAGAATCAATCGCTATTTTTGGTTTAAAGTTGATTTCTCTATGTCTTCAGGAATGGTTACTAATAAAAACCGAAACGTCAAAAATCCAATATAGAATGGATATTTCTCAAGTATTAGATGAGAATCAATCGCTATTTTTGATTTTAAGTCGATTCCTCCATGTCTTCAGCAATGGTTACTAATAAAAACCGAAACGTCAAAAAATCCAATATAGAATGATTATTCCTCAAGTACTAGATGAGAATCAATCGCTATTTTTGGTTTAAAGTCGATTTCTCTATGTCTTCAGCAATGGTTACTAATAAAAACCGAAACGTCAAAAAATCCAATATAGAATGATTATTCCTCAAGTACTAGATGAGAATCAATCGCTATTTTTGGTTTAAAGTCGATTTCTCTATGTCTTCAGCAATGGTTACTAATAAAAACCGAAACGTCAAAATCCAATATAGAATGATTATTCCTCAAGTACTAGATGAGAATCAATCGCTATTTTTGGTTTAAAGTCGATTTCTCTATGTCTTCAGCAATGGTTACTAATAAAAACCGAAACGTCAAAATCCAATATAGAATGATTATTCCTCAAGTACTAGATGAGAATCAATCGCTATTTTTGGTTTAAAGTCGATTTCTCTATGTCTTCAGCAATGGTTACTAATAAAAACCGAAACGTCAAAAATCCAATATAGAATGATTATTCCTCAAGTACTAGATGAGAATCAATCGCTATTTTTGGTTTAAAGTCGATTTCTCTATGTCTTCAGCAATGGTTACTAATAAAACCGAAA
>JALMQS010000069.1:896463-972448 GCA_024734495.1 Forficula auricularia | reverse complement strand
ACATTGGATTTTTGACATTTCGGTTATTATTGCAAACCATTGCTGAGGACATAGAGGAATCGACTTAAAAATCAAAAATAGCCATCGATTCTCATCTAATACTTGAGGAATAACAATTCTACATTAGGTTTTTGACGTTTCGATTATTATTGGTAACCATTGCTGAAGACATGGAGGAAACGACTTAAAATCAAAAATAACGATCGATTCTTATCTAATACAAGAGGAATAACCTTATTGAATTCCATTTTTGATGTTTTGACTATTAATGGAAACCTCTACTGAAAATGTAGAAGAATCGACTTAAAATCAAAAAGACTAAATTCTTTTATGGCAAACAACTCAAGCTTGAGTTGTTTGCCATAAAAGAATTTAGTCTTTTTGATTTTTAAGTCGATTCTTCTACATTTTCAGTAGAGGTTTCCATTAATAGTCAAAACATCAAAAATGGAATTCAGTAAGGTTATTCCTCAGTACTAGATAAGAATCGATCGTTATTTTTGATTTTAAGTCGATTCCTCCATGTCTTCAGCAATGGTTACCAATAATAATCGAAACGTCAAAAACCTAATGTAGAATTGTTATTCCTCAAGTATTAGATGAGAATCAATCGCTATTTTTGATTTTAAGTCGATTCCTCTATGTCTTCAGCAATGGTTACCAATAAAAACCGAAACGTCAAAAATCCAATATAGAATGATTATTCCTCAAGTACTAGATGAGAATCAATCGCTATTTTTGGTTTAAAGTTGATTTCTCTATGTCTTCAGGAATGGTTACTAATAAAAACCGAAACGTCAAAAATCCAATATAGAATGGATATTTCTCAAGTATTAGATGAGAATCAATCGCTATTTTTTATTTTAAGTCGATTCCTCCATGTCTTCAGCAATGGTTACTAATAAAAACCGAAACGTCAAAAATCCAATATAGAATGATTATTCCTCAAGTACTAGATGAGAATCAATCGCTATTTTTGGTTTAAAGTCGATTTCTCTATGTCTTCAGCAATGGTTACTAATAAAAACCGAAACGTCAAAAAATCCAATATAGAATGATTATTCCTCAAGTACTAGATGAGAATCAATCGCTATTTTTGGTTTAAAGTCGATTTCTCTATGTCTTCAGCAATGGTTACTAATAAAAACCGAAACGTCACAAATCCAATATAGAATGATTATTCCTCAAGAACTAGATGAGAATCAATCGCTATTTTTGGTTTAAAGTCGATTCCTCTATGTCTTCAGCAATGGTTACTAATAAAAACCGAAACGTCAAAAATCCAATATAGAATGATTATTCCTCAAGTACTAGATGAGAATCAATCGCTATTTTTGGTTTAAAGTCGATTTCTCTATGTCTTCAGCAATGGTTACTAATAAAAACCGAAACGTCAAAAATCCAATATAGAATGATTATTCCTCAAGTACTAGATGAGAATCAATCGCTATTTTTGGTTTAAAGTCGATTTCTCTATGTCTTCAGCAATGGTTACTAATAAAAACCGAAACGTCAAAAATCCAATATAGAATGATTATTCCTCAAGAACTAGATGAGAATCAATCGCTATTTTTGGTTTAAAATCGATTTCTCTGTCTTCAGCAAAGGTAACGGATAAGAAAACAACGCAGTTGCTATGGTTACTCATAAAAATTGCTCCCAAATTTTTAGCATTTCACAGAAGAGAAGCCTATCCATTCTTACTTAAGCAAGGCTAAATGAGCTATATTAAAACTTTCAAATGAATAAATTTTAAAGAATTTAAAAAATTAAAAAAGTACCATCTTACTCTAGAGTAAAGTACTTTAAAATATAATTTTACTAAAAACTTTATTTAACCTTTTTTGTGGTCCCCAAGGTACTTAATTAGGATATTAAATTTCATTAAAATTGGTTAAGTCATTTTCAAGATATTTAGAAAAAACTAAAAAAGTACTGAAATAAAGTACTAATGTTTGTGGGCCGATATGTACCAAAAACTAATCAGCGCTTCATTTTGTTAAACTAATGGTAGGTTTTCAATTTCATTTCAATCGGTGCAACGGTGTGGAAAAAATCGTGGGCCAAAAAAGCGATAACATACATCCATACATCCATCCATACATCCATCCATCCGCACGCACTAAATGAAAAAATCGCACTTTTTGGCCTCTCGACGAGACCCCATGTAATTTTTGGCAAAACCGTCACGTGCTAATATTCAACCTAATTGAATACTACAATTTGTGACTTTAATTGAGTCCATGGGTTCCGTAGTCTTTACCTGAGGACCCTTTGAAGCCACGCTTGCCCCGAGAGCGATTACAATACTTTACCCATGCTTTGCATTGGATAAAGTAAAAATAGAAGCTCTAAGTAGACAATGCAACTCTCACCAGATTTTTCACAATTCACTTTCTTCTCAAAGAGGCAGGACCCAGGCAGGCGATCGCAATAGTTCACATTAATATATTCTATAGAATATAAATGTGAAAGTAAAAAATAATAATGTGAATATATATGATTCAAGCAGAGGGCACCCTCTTTGATTTATTCTTAATAATCATTTCTCTTTGTATATTTTTCTGAATTTCAATACTTTTCATTATTCGAGGAAGAAATGTCGTAGGAAGTTAGTTCTACTGCCATTTTTTTTCAAACTAATTTCTCATTATTTTTTAGATTTTCTAAACATTATGTTTGAAAATTATATAGAAAATTAAAAAATCAAATCTTTAAATTGAGAGCTCATGAAGGTTTTAACACTAGAAAGCTGAAATTTGCTATAAAAGTTTCTAACCCAAAATGCACCACGGCCCGCAGAGACGACCTATAGATGTCTAAGGCCCGCATTTAAATAAGAATTAATGCAATTTTTGTACAATATTTTTTTTGAAATCTGACTTTCAACAAATTTCGTAGTTATTGATTTTTATTGTAAGTGATTAATTTGATTGAAGAGTACACTGAAAGTGTTCAATCAGTGTAAATGTGAAAAAAATACAATTCTACAATCAGAAATGAAAAGAAAATACGCAATGAACCAACAACAAAATGTGTATTTGTATGGTAATAAACAGAAAATAAAAATAATTTATAAGAATCCAAATTATTAGTTATGACACATAAACCAAATTCAAATTTCATTTTAAAATAACAAACATCATTTTTTTATCTGTCTGCCTCCATATTTGCGTTTATTTTCGATTACTTAATTTTTAACCGACTTCAAAAAAGGAGGAGGTTCTCTATTCGACTGATTTTTTTTTTTTTGTGTCTATGTTAACTCATATCTCCGCCAATTGTGAACCGATTTTGAAAAAAAAATTGCATTGGGTTCAGTCTAGATTCCGATTGGTCCCGTTTTGTTTCATTACTATTAGACCTTTTTTGTTAGGTTTGTTCAGGCCTAACTTCTTTGTTTATGAACCGATATCGATGATTCTTTTTTTATTGGAAAGGGGCTATCTTAGGGATGGTTCCATATTAATTTGGTCAAGTTCTGATGATATGATCAACGACGAAATAACGTAAATCTCCAATTCTTATGAGCAAATAATCGAAATTATGATAAATAAAATCTTTTATGAAAAAATCTTATAACATTCATTTAAAACCCTCAAACGTTTCAAGATAATTTCTGTGTTTATGAATTGAATTTTATTATCATTTTCTTATTCATTCGCTTGACGCTTTCTCTTACGAGATGCATGCAAGATATTATGTTAAGTCACTATTAATAACATCACTAAAAAGACAAAAATAAAAATAATTTTTATAAAAAATAAAATAAAACCTACTTCAAAAAACTTAAATGCAACAAATAAAATATTAATAAATTAAAAATAAAATAAAATCCACTAAAAGGTATAAAATAATTATTCTATTTAGTTACAACTAAACGACGAAATATTAACATGAAATTACTTTTTGAAGTCGGTGCCAAACAAATATATTTTATGAATCGCACTTGACTGATCTTACTTAGTACGTTTGGCGGGTACGCTCGCTTATAGGTATAGTTTGTTTGGCACCGACTTCAAAAGTAATTTCATGTTAATATTTCGTCGTTTAGTTGTAACTAAATAAGATAATTATTTTTTAGTGGATTTTATTTTATTTTTAAGTTATTATTATTTTATTTGTTGCATTTAAGTTTTTTGAGGTCGGTTTTATTTTTTTTATGAAAATTATTTTTTTCTAAATCTATTTCTAAACAGTTAATGTTCATAATTATTATTTATTCTTCACGTAAGGAATTATAGGAAATGTTATTTATTTTAATTAATTTAATGCAATTAAAATATATTCTGAAATATCCGATACTATTTGTCAAATATGACCTCGGGTACATAATTGTTGGTCAAACCTGAACTAGCGAAACCATTTATTTGTTCATGAAAAATTGTCAAATCATCAAAATATACGGAGAGCGTATTAAGAGCTAAAATTGGGACACCATTCTTGTTCCTATCTGACATTTTGGGAAAATATATCTAAATCAGTATTCTGAAAGCTATAATCAAATTTAATGAACATAATAAATTTATTAATCCTGTTTCGAAATTTTACACATATTTGTCTCCCTCCCAATTCTCCCTCTCTCTTACAATATGCATGATGGTTGTGTATGTGCATGTAAATGTTTAATGGTGCATGAAACGGACTCAAAGCTCTAATTTTCAAAGTCAACAGTTCAAAAGCACTTCACAGAGAATTGTAAATGACAAAAAAATCATCATTCTTATTAGTACGGGAATCAAAGCGTTCCTGATAGTTAATGCACCGGGGTGCAACGATGCATCCGCCGATGCATATTGCGCGACCAAAAAACCACGTGGTAAAATGGTGAACCGAAATTCGGTAAAAAAAATTAGCACTCTCATATTTTCACTCTAAATTTATCAGAGCGAGCTCGGGGGTTGAATGATGGCCGGGGGAAGATGGGGAGGAACTGCAATTTTACCATCGAAAGTATTAATTCAAATCCAATTCGAATTGATTAAATGGAATAACACGCAAAAACGCACACCAAAATTTATTGAATAGTAATTAGGGATAAAAAAAAAAAAAGCTGGCCAGACTTAAACACAGAACGTGGTTTTACTATTCACCTTATATAATCAATTTTATTGAAAAAATTTATTAAATTGAAAGTTTCTTTTTGCCGAGAGTAGCAGAATTTTTATAAATTAAAGGAGACAATAAAAGAGTGTGTCTTAAATTGTGGAATAAATTTTTTTTAAATTTATTTTATAACGAGACTATAGTTTCGAGAGCTTTGCCCTCTTCATCAGTCTATTACAGCAGAAGACACACTCTTTTATTGTCTTCTTTAAAAAATTTATTGATTGTTTCTTGTATTAAATAAACACACTTCTTTTATAAAACATTCCCACTTTATCAATCGAAATTTTGAAAAATATTTGCTTTGAAAAAGAAATATAAAGTACCTAGCTATAAACAAATAAATATTTTGAAAATAGACAATGATACAAATTGTCTTGAAGATGAAATTGGAAAAGTTCCTGACCATTTCATTCGCCAATACGTTTGTCCCGATGACTTCAAGGATCTGGAACTCTCTCCCGGCCTCCGTCTTTCCCAAAACTTCAAACCTTCAAAACCCGGGTGCACAAACACCTACGCCTCCATCCTTTCACTTTATCAATTTTTCCTTCTCTTCGGTAATGCAAGGGTGCATAGGGTCAAGTTTCATAGGGGCTGCATCTTACTGGTGCGGCCCTTCTTGCATTCGATTGTATTGAACAAAAAAATACCTTAAATAAAATTAAAAAATTATAAATTATATAGTTAATATTATATTTTCCCTACAAAAAAATAAATGTATTGGAAAAATCCCTGAGAGTGTCCTCTACTTAATTAATACGAAATATTATAGAAAAATTGATCAACAATTTTTTAACTTTATTTATAAATATGATTCCAGAAAAATCTTTACGCAGCATTGACCTGATGATGATTGGCCAGATCGAGCCGAAACGTTGGAAAAAATAGACCTGTTATTATATTATTAGATCTCACATAACTATAAATCGATCTTTTTCAAAATGAAAGGGATCCATATTTGAATTATTGAGGTTACCGATTATCTATGTATGTGTAAGTTGACTAACTCCAAGGGGTTTATTTGAAAAGCAAACTTTTACAGTCTATAAATTTATACCCTACCAATACTTGAAAACGAGAATAGGCAGATCGAAACGTCGTATTATTGTCGTTATATTGTATATTATTTGTTGTTTGTGTTCAATAAATAGAATCTATATATACATATATATATATATATATATATATATATATATATATATATATATATATATATATATATATATAAGGTTTTGTCTGTACATTGGTCCAAATTACGCCAAATTTTGGTTGCACACGTTTCAGGCAAAGTTATGAACAAAAACACCCTCAACTAAATTCATGTCTGTCTGTCTGTATGTCTGCCTGTATGTCTGTCTGATTGTTTCCGTGGGTTCCGCGAAAAGTTGCTCACGATTCAGGTAAAAACGGCTTAAGGGATTATTATGAAATTTTATATTTGCATCAGATGTCTTCTAACTTACGTTTTTAGCTATATAACGTTTTGATATTTCGACCCCAAAAGGGGGTTTGGGGGGCACACGAAAGAAAATTATCAAATAACTCCTAAACTATTAACTCTACGGCAAATTTTATTATGGGCAAAGTTGTAAGGGATGTGATTTCTGACAACTTTTGTTTAAAAAAATTTCCTCCAAAACCACCTAAAGGGGGGGCAAAATATGAAAATTCTTGCTCTTGGAGCAAACTCAACCAAATTTTGTATACATAATCTGTGGGTCACTAGAAGGATAGAAATGCAAAAACTAACGACCCAAAATGGGGGGGGGTCAAAAAATGAAACGGGTGGGGTGGTGGGGCGGGGGTTGGGCATGGGAGCGGGGAAGGTGAGGGGGGCGTGCCCCTGGCTAGTAAGAGGGCCGCCAAAGGCGGGCCTTGCAGCTAGTTAATTATATAAAAATTTCAACTTTTAAATCCCAAACAGTTATTTATTTTTATTTTTACACGCTTTATTCCTTTATATCTATATTTTTGTTCCCAATTCCGTATAAATAATTGTAATAAAAAATATTTATTTTAGATTTTGGAGGGTTTACTATTTAGAATACCTGTATATTTAGTATAATTAGGTGATTTCTACGTGGTGGCATGAGCTCATCTCTGGTTATATTCCTGCTTTATGTGTAGAGACATTTTATAGTGAAGATAACAAGGAAGAAAGAAAATAAACTAAATTAGAATTTCTAATCTCAAAAACTCGTTGATTGTTCATCTCAGTTTAATTAGTTCCTAAGTGCATTTTCTCAACAAAATTTTCAATCCAAACAGTTGTTAATTTCTCATTTGGTGAACAAACGATTCTGGCAAACAGTTCGTGAACTAAGAGCACTTTCCAATCCGCCTATAAACCGTTAAAAATAGATGTAGTTAAGATTTATGTGAATGTCGGCCCGAGAATGATTAACAGCTCTGGCCCCCGTAGGAGGGGGTTCAGGGCCCCGTCTGCAGAAGGTGCAAGCCCAACATCCCGCTGATTTGATTACTCCTCTGTACTTTTAATTAGCCAGGGCAATCACTTCTTTTCTAAGGACAAGTTAATAGCGTCGAAGGGGTGTATTAATATCTCGTTTGAATAAAGACGCCTTAGGGAGCCATTGGCCAAATCATCATCTCGTTAACGTCGAGGTCAGCTGATTAGTGGAGACGACCCTGTCGGGAAACTAATTAAGAAGGGGATTCCCCTTTTGTCATATTGCTCTGCTGTCCGATCAAATGGAGTGTCTCCTCTTGGACTTGAGACAGGGAGAAACGGGACGTTCATTTTTTGTTTTATAGGGATCGTCATTAAAAAAATCGTGACATAAAAATAAACAATTAAACAAGAGTGCTTCCGAATGAAAACACACCGTTCAATTTAAAAAGAAGTATTATTGCCGAATAATAAAAGTATCCATTTATTTTATTTTTTATGGCGAAATAAAATAAAGATAATTTTTCTATCGTTTTTTTGGTGGGGGTATTTGGTATTCTTTTTTATTGGAATCAACTGAACAAGGTACTAAAATTACCTCTAAAGAAAGCGCTGTAGGTTTTAAGGTAGTTCTTTCACAAATGCAAAAATTCAGGAAGTCTTCGAAACTTGAATTATATGTAATTAAAAGCATAATAAACACACTGTTAAAATTTGAAGACGATTTACCACACCAAACATGAAATAATTGCAATTAAAAATGAATTTTTTTACATATGGTAGTTGAGAAAGGGTCGGAAAATGATCATTATTTTATTTTTTTCATTGAAGGATTTTCACCATCTTGATGAAAAACTAATATTTGTTAGAATAATATATTCGGGGTAACTTAAAAAAAATTGAAATTATTTACCTCGTAGTTTTGATAAAAATAAAAAAAACATATTTTGGCTATTATTTTTAGTGGAGGGGATATAATATCATTATATATAATATGGAAACGATCCATTAATAAAGAGAATATAGTAGAGTAAAAAGTACAGTCACGTTAAAAAAAACATAACCTAAAATTTTAGCACTGTTCATATTTATAGAGTGGTTACGAGGGTAAAACTTTTTGTGTAGATTGTCGCGAAAGAACCTCCTTAAGTGAAACAATTGAATAGTAAATATATAAAAAGTATATATGAAAAATGTAGGGTTTCACACAAAACAGTTTTTTTTAGAAAAACTCAATAAAATTTCGGGCTATTCGCCATACATTAAACTAACTGGTTTAGATAATACATACATACATTTATCTGAGATCGAATGTGGGGTGGTGGGGGTGAAGTGGGAAGTATTCAGGATAATGGCACACACAGGTATGTATTGATATGAATGGCATGTTTGTAAAAAGAAGGGAATAAAGTAGGGTGCTAAGATGAATATAATAAAGGAGGACACAAAATTAAAATAAAGATTTAAAGGGAAAGCAAGGGTTTTTTCGGATAGATTTTGGAGTGAAAACTGAAAAAGAAAAACGATAAGAGAATGGGATTATTTGAGTGTTGAACCTATTTAAATAATAAATCGATTATAGTGGAACTTTTAATATCTTGTTGGTTGTTCAGAAATGTTTTGTTTTTAAAAACTGCCTTCTTGATTTTGGCCGACTCTAATATATACAATTTTAGGCCTTTGAGGGCGAATTGGAAAGGTTGAGGGTTGTACTTGTTACTAAAAGTATTCATGTTTGGGAAAATTTTGTAATGTAGGCTTTACGCAGGGACCGTCCATAAATTTCGTCACACAATAAGGAGGAGGGGCATCTCAGATTTGTGACAAATTGTGGCAGGGGGGCTCGGTGATCCCGGAAAATTCGATGTCATCAAAGTCAAATAAAAAAAAAATAATAATAATAAGGTATAAAAGTGATAGTGTGACTTCTCAAAACGCCATTATCATGAAAGAAAAAAATAAATGAAAATATATATAGGCACATATTATTTTTATAGCAAGAAAATCTGACATTTATTAGAGTTTTTGAAAAATTGGACTAAAATGCTTGATTCATTTTTTAAATGACGTTGAAACAAAAAGTTTTTCAAAAAATTATTTTCAAACAAATAAGCTTATATATTTCTTTAACTAATTACTAAATATTAAAAAAATTTCAAAAATTTATTCATAACATTTTAATATGAAAATTTGAGGCTCTTACTTTGTGAAAAAGTGGATGGAAAATTTTTTTCAAAAAAAGAACAACTTCCGGGTTTCATACCTGTTTAACATTTTATTTGATCTATATAACATTTTATTTGATTTTTTTTTGATTTTACAGTGGTCGTTCAGCGATGGGCACACGTAAAACGCTCGCCGGGAGCCACCTTGCTCCCGGGCATAGGGTTGGGACCCCTGCTCTCTCGTTATTTCTTTAGAAATTTAATCTCCTTCTATCGGCAATTTGGACTTTTATGAATTTAAAATTCTCTTCGCTATAAAGATGAGTATCATTTTAGTCTAAATGTACAAGGCAAAAGGGTATTCCTAGAAAAGAAAATAATCTCTAATAGTCTGAAACAAGTCTCAACCTGTATTTGACATTATAGAAATGTGAAGGAGGAGAGTTGATTCTATCCATGACCTTTTTAGTCATTTTCTTCGATCAGATTCTTATGAAAGAATCGCTCACCAACACAATTTATTGCTAGATTTTAGGGCCTACTAAGTAACTCACTGAGGCGACTGTGGGTCAGTGGTTAGAGTGTTGGGTCGCTGACTCGGAGATCGCTGGTTCGAGACCGAGTCTCGGCAGATAGATATTTGCAGTCGCCTCCTCTTGGGAAGTAATGGCAACCTACCAAGAGTATAATTGCCTAGTGACCTCTCCAAATTAGCCGTTCGGAACCGGCGTTAAAAAGTAGGTCCCTTATATCTGTGTAAAACAACTAAACACACTCAGCACATATATACACCAAGCTTTTTTTAACGCGTTTACATATGTCAGAGAGGTTCGCATCTCGCAGGTGACCCAGATTGCTGTTACTGGCACTCGGGTTCGATTCCCGAGGGGGTGAAAAACACCCCCTCTGACATATAATTAAAAATATTCCATTCCATCGGATTTAATCGATGACACCATCTTATGATTTTTTAAGAAAATTTGAATCTATTACCATCGACAAATTGAAATCTTTCATTTACGTTTACAAAAAGTAAATGTCTCTTTCCGTGAGATGTTCGTTCGTATAATAAAATCCTATAAATTTTTCTAAAATATCCATCTTACATAAAATGCACACTCTTGAATAATGTCTAGTATATAGTTTATGACTTTATATATAACAAAAATGTCTGGTTCTAAGCTGGGTTGCTCCTTTATGCCTGATTCTTCTCAAACATTTCTGAACTGGTTGTTCACTCATGATTTTAATTACCTAAGGTCTTTTTAAATGCCTATAAATGAAATAAATCAAAACTATTCGAAACTTGAAGTCAGCATTGTGTTTTGTTTTTATTATACTGATGCAAGAAGATTTATCAAAAAGTTTCAACATCTTTAGTCCAGGATCCTTGTAGCGAGAAAATAAAGAGAATAGAAATATTCCAGAAACGAATATCGTAGGAAGTTAGTTCTACTGCCATTTTTTCAAACTAATGACAGATTATTTTTTAGATTTTCTAAACACATGATTGAAAATTATACAGAAAATTAAAAAATTAAATCTTTATATGGAGAGCTCATTAAGAGTTTTAACACTAGAAAGCTGAAATTTGCTATAAAAGCTTCTAACCCAAAATACACCACTTTGGGAATAGCTCGTCTCTGCATCCAGGGATGCAAGAGAATGGTTGGATGCTCCTATCCACAGATTGCATATTAGTACATCATTATAAACATTAAAAAAAAAAAAATTTATATTAATTCTTTGGGGGGGGGGGTTCTGGGCCCTTTTCAACCCTCTCGACCAAAGGGCACATCCAAAATTAGTAGATGGTTTGATAAGAGATATGATTTAATATCTAAGATTTGGAATTTAAAGGTTATTTTTGAAAAAATTGAAAAATCCCCACTCCATACATCCCCCTCTTTAGTTTCAATATAAGGAGAGGGATCAAGGCAGCCGAGCCATTTGTGCCCCGACTTTCTTATTGGAAACATCTTTGGAAATTGTTCTTTACGAGGGAATAGTGAACTATTTCCCACCCTTATTAAATATAATCAACCCCTTACATTATTTAACGACGTTTTGAATCAAATTAAAATAATTTTTCATTAATTATCCTTAAGGACCTTTTTACACTCTTCAACCAAATTGCACTAAATTTTAGTTTTAGGTTTTTCACAACGTTCTGAATAAAATTAAGTGACTTTTTCATTAATTATCCTTAAGGACCTTTTTACACTCTTCATCCAAATTTAACCAAATTTTAGTTTTAGCTTTCTCATAACGTTCTGAATAAAATTAAGGGACTTTTTCATTAATTATCCTTAAGGACCTTTTCACATTCTTCATCCAAATTCCACCAAATTTTAGTTTTAGCTTTCTCACAACCTTCTGAATAAAATTAACTGATTTTTTCATTAATTATCCTTAATGACCTTTTTATACTCTTCATCTAAATTGCACCAAATTTTAGTTTTATTTTTCTCACAACGTTCTGGATAAAATTAAGGGACTTTTTCATTAATTATCCTTAAGGATCTTTTTATACTCTTCATCCAAATTGAACCAAATTTCAATTTTAGCTTTCTAACAACGTTCTGAACAAAATTATGTGACTTTTTCATTAACAACTAAGGTTCTTTTGAAATTTTTCTATCAAAATTCAAGTATTTTCTTAATTCAAAATAATTTTATTTCTTATTTAAAATTCATCAAATTAAGCCCTTAATATTTGATTTGACAAAGTTATATTGTTTTTCGTTTAGTTAACTTTATCAGTGTCATCTCTCTTAAAATTCTAATTGTAAATTTTAATATGAAATTCTATATCGTCAGATCCATAATATTGTCAATTTTCTGAAAAAACTCTTTTTATAAAATAAGTGAAAAATAAATTTATAAGCTTGACTGTTCTTTCAGGCTACGAGAGGCTGAGAACCTGATTTTAGAACTAAGGCGGGAGGGTAAGTTCATTCAATGTTATCTAATAAGTTATTGTGTATTCTACAAATGACTTGCAGTATCTGCTCTAGGAGTCATCTCTCTCATAGCATAGTTTGATAAATAAATAACTTTACTGTGAAATTGGTAAATTAGTACTTTGAAATAGGATTCATGGCCATTAGTTGGTCTTATTTCCATTTTGAAATGTCTAGTTGTTATTCACACAACAGCATTCCTTAAATTAAACTTATGAAATTAATCTTTTTTTGTGGACATTCATACAGTTTTCGAAAAATTCCTCCACACAAGCTTCAAATTATTTTCTCTTGCACCCGCTTCATAGTTCTTACACTCAATCATTTAGTTCTCTCAATCAATTTCTCTGCAAAATAGACAATAAAAAAATAATAATAAAGAAAAAAATACATAAAACAAATTTTATGAACTTCTTTATTTCACCCATTAAAAATTATCATAAATTAACAACTTAAAATCTTTATCTTCTTTAGGATTTAACTTAATTGAACTTTATAACTCGAATGATAAAAAAAAAGAAAAAAATACAGACAGCCATCATTTCCTGCTCCTCTCCTCTATGGGAATAAATTTTTCGACCCAGTCATAAAATGACATACAAATAAAATTTCCAAGATATAAATCCCTCAATTCCGCGCCATTAAATTCGAGATGCAAATAAGTTCATATTAATTGGCTCTTTATCTGGGAGTCATAAAATTATTGACATCTCATTAAGATACATCATAAAAATAAACTTTTTCATCTGCCTGTATCCCCCTTCAATTGTGTTGTTCTATTAATTAGATTTAATTATTATTTCGTGAGTTACAATCCGTTTTCTTTCTGACCCTCTTTTTTGAGAACATATATACACACACACAAAAAAAATATTTCACCAATGGTAAAGGTTGATTTGAGGGAGTTGATTTCTTTTGTTTTGCCACCCTGTGACACTCTTCATCCCTCTTCGGATTCGGAAGTAGGGTACTGGGGGTGAAAAAGGGTGTGGCGGGGTTGCAAGGGAAGCTTGTTAACTAGCTTTCGGGCTCTCCCTTTTAGGACAGTAATTGCCCTGCAACGTCTCTTCGGATTAAATGAGGGAAATTCCTCACGTGGCATTCGCGATGCCAATATACCACCAAGTTAGAGAGAGAGAGAAAGTACTTGAGGCATCCCAACCACCCCATAAGATCTGAGACGATTTCGTGGGAAGAGAGGATCATCTGTACTGAGATGAAGTTTTCTTATTACATTAATGGAATGTCTTCATTGGCCAGAAATACTTGATTAAACATATATACCTACTCTTGAAGTGTTATGAGAATAGAAATCACATGAATTAGATATCTTAAATTTTGCATAATAAAAATAAAAATAAATACTAGAGGGAAATCAATGAGATTATCCTTTGGTTGGTCCAAACAAACATATATATATATTTTATTTGTTAGAGACTATAGTTTCATAATCAGTCTTTTTAATTGGAAATATTTTTTGTGTTATTTCGCATGAGCTCAGATACCCGATTGGATGTTTTCATTTTGTAGTAATAATAAGCTGATCACAGCAAGGAAGATTGGCTTCTTATTCAGGTCCAAGCGATTTTACAAACCCCACAACTTCTCACCATCTACAAGGCCCAAATCCGCCCCTGTCTCGAATACGGCTCTCATCTGTGGAGAGGAGCCTCAAAATATTCTCTTGCTACCCTTGATGCAATTCAGAAACGAGCCGTCAGGCTAATTGACGATTCTACCCTCACCGACTCCCTCGACTCGCTGGCTCATCGAAGAGATGTCTCCGCCCTTTCCCTTTTCTATAGATACTATCACGGCAGGTGCTCTGATGAGATAAAATCAATAATTCCCCCCAAAGCATGCTTTGCACGCAGCACACGTTTTGCCGACTCCCAACACTCTTTCGCGGTCAAATTAGAAAAGTGCCGGACCACTTCATTCGCGAATTCATATATCCCCATGACTTCAAGGAACTGGAACTCTCTCCCAGCCTCTATCTTTCCCAGCACCTATGATCTTCAAACCTTCAAAACCAGGGTGCATAGACACCTACGTCTACACCCTCTCACTTAAACAACTTTCCCTTCTCTTCGGTAATGCAAGGGTCTTTTCGAGATCCATAGGGGCTACATCTTTACTGGTGCACCCCTTCTTGCATTCGATTGCATTAAAAAAAAAAAAAAAAAAAAATACAAACTAAGGTAGTTAAACCTTCGAAACTTGTATTAATTATATATATATGTAGGTTCTTTTTATAGTATATTTCATTTTTCTTGTTTTTTTAGTTTGAAAATATTATCATTTTAAATTTTAACTTCCCCCCCCTTAATTTTGGGTCGATTGGTACCAAAATCTAATCAGCTGTTAGTCTCAATGCCTCGTCCAATTTTTTTTAATCAAAATAGTCTCAGCCATTTTTGAGATATTTCGAAAAAAACACATTTTTCTTATACGATTATAATACTTGTCCATATCCTGTATGGTAAAGTAACAATTGACTGATTTAGGATGGATTCAAAACTTCGTTTGCCCGACGAACTAAATTAAATTGGCATATAGGTATTCAAAGTTTAATTTTTATCCCTTATTTAGATATGAATATAAATCAAAAAGCTTGTCACTAAGAAAATAAAATTATTTCAATTTCCCATAAAGATTTATTCCAAAATTATAAAAAAATTCAATTCTTAAAAAAAAAAAAAAAAAAAAAAACACTAAAAAGGAAAATAAAAAATCTGAGAGCAGCAGGGTGATTTACGCCCACCCGTCTCTATAAATCACCAAGCGAATACAATGGCGCTCGTATGTGACCTGGCCTCACGATTATATGGACAGTTTTATTTCGAAAAGATTAACGGCCCGTATTGACTGTCAATAGAAAATTACATTGTCTTGTAAATGCTGGCATTTAAGCTATTAAAAATGGTTACAAATTAATAAATATACCTAGAAGATTAAAAAAAATACATTCAGTGACATAAATTTTAAATTTATCGCTAGTTAAAATGTGAATATTAGTTTAGAAGGATTAAGTTTCAACGATACAAAGTTGTTCATTTTTGGAGTAAATGTCAGAAATTTTAACTAAAAAAAAGATTTATCTTCCTGCTGTGAGAAATGACATTTTTATTTTCAAAGGGATAGTTTTCATTATAGTTTGTGGTTATAATTAAAAAAATTTAAACTTAGATTTCAGTAAGGCTGTTTATATCCTATTAAAAAACAACTATTTTTTATCAATGTACTAAACTGGTTTAGTGCATACTGAATATTTTTATTTATAATGAATGAGATCAACTAGTCTCGGGGGTTCCCAAATAATTCCGAGAGTCACGCGGCGCCTTTTTACAATTAAAATTTTCCATGGCGCCATACACTATAAATAAAAGTTATATCAAAACAAATACCCTATTTGGTCTCTCTAAATACTCTTATATTATTAGAATCGATAAAAATATCTTGGGAATTAATATTCTATTTTTCAATTTTTTTGGTTTATATCAACCTTATTTCGTCTCTCTCAATACTGTTGTATTAGAATAGATAAAAATATCTTGGGATTTAATATTTTATTTTTCTATGAAAATCAAAAATTGAATCCACAGGGGGGACCCTTTGTATTCATTTCATATTTTTTCGAGGGTGTCAATGTTAAATTTTTACTTTATCCAATGCGAAGCATGGGTAAAGTATTGTAATCGCTCTCGCGCCTAGCGGGACTTCAAAGTGTCCTCAGGTAAAGACTACGGAACCCATGGACTCAATTAAGGTCACAAATTGTAGTATTCAATTAGGTTGAATTTTAGCACGTGACGATTTTGCCAAAAATTACCAGGGATCTAGTCGAGAGGCCAAAAAGTGCCATTTTTTTGGAAGTGCGTGGGGATGGATGGATGGATGGATGTTATCGTTTTTTCCGTCCACGATTTTTTCCACACCTTTGCACCGATTGAAATGAAATTGAAAACCTACCATTAGTTTTTGGTACATATCGGCCCACAAACATTAGTACTTTATTTCGGTACTTTTTTAGTTTTTCTAAATATCTTGAAAATGACTTAACCAAATTCCTTATTTTACCAAAATTAAAAAAAAAATTAAAATTTATTCATTTGATCGGTAATATAGCTCATTTAAACTTGTTTAAGTAAGAATGGTTAGGCTTCTCGCTGTGAAATGATAAAAATTTGGGAGGAAATTTTATAAGTAACCATAGCAACTGCGTTGTTTTCTTATCTGTTACCTTTGCTGAAGACAAGATTGATTCGGATCTAATACTTGAGGAATAACCATTCTATATTGGATTTTTGACGTTTAGGTTTTTATTGGTAACCATTGCTGAAGACATGGAGGAATCGAGTTAAAATCAAAAATAGTGATCGATTCTCATCTAATACTTGAGGAATAAACAATTCTACATTAGGTTTTACGTTTCGATTTTTATTGGTAACCATTGCTGAAGACATGGAGGAAACGGCTCCAATCAAAAATAACGATCGATTCTTATCTAATACTAGCGGAATAACCTTATTGCATTCCATTTTTGATGTTTTGACTATTAATGGCAACCTCTACTGATAACTTGGAAGAATCGACTTAAAATCAAAAAGACTAAATTCTTTTTTGGTAAACAACTCAAGCTTGAGCAATGGTTACCAATAATAACCGAAACGTCAAAATTCAAAGTAGAATGGTTATTCCTCGACTATTAAATGAGAATCGATCATTATTTTTTACTTAAAGTCAACATGAACTGCAAATAGCAAGTGATATCTGATTAATAATAAATGAATAAACATATTAATATTTCAAATGAATTTGGATGTTGTCTTAGCAACGATCCGTTGCAGTTTATTTCGCTTTATATCAAAAACAAATACCATTGTTTTCATCTCTATAAATACTATTGTATTAGAATCGATTAAAAATAACTTAGGATTTAATATTTTATTTTTCTATGAAAATCAAAAATTGAGACCACAGGGGTTATTCATTTTTCAGAAGGTGTGAAGGTTAAATTTTTTTGCTTTATATCAATATTTCGTCTCTCTAAATACTGTTGTATTGAATCGCTAAAAATAACTTGGGATTTAATATTGATACTTATCATCATGTATCTATAATTCTATATGTACTTATATCAAGCTGACTTTATTTGTGTAAGCCAATGAGGTGCTGTAAACAATCGAAATATTTTGAGTTATTAATTAGTTTATTAAATAAAATTACTGGAAACGAGAAAATTTGTAATTACATCTTTCAATATAAACCATTTTTTTTATATAACTACATTCAGAAGTTGAATTTTCATGCTGTAGAAGATACACGAAAGAATGAGTAATGGATTGGCTAGCGAGAGAAAATAACATTATTTTGTTAGTTTTATTAAGTTAACGTTCGTTATAACTTATAAGGTTGTAGCTAATGAGGTGAAATTGTGTACCAATGTTTGAATTAATAATCTAAACTTTGGTGATAAGTTTACACTATTTCTTGCTCAAACCGTTCGGTAATAAAATATTGCCAAATCAGAAACATTGGCATAGATTGGTGAGTAAGATTGAAGTAATTTTTGGAGACGGTCTCATAAGTGAATTGAGTGAATATTGATGAGGCAGTCAAAAATTCAAAAAAAATTTTTTTTTAATTTAAACTCGATTTCCTTTCAAAACCCTGAAGAATGGGAAAATAAGCCTCCGAAACGACGGTTTATGAATAAATAGATGGTTTAAAGAATCTTTTTTTTTTTGAATTTTGGTCTGTCTCATCAATATCGACTCAGATTAGTGAGTTTTCAATTTTTTTCCAATTTCAATTTAAAATTTTTCATTAACTATCTGTTTGATTGGATTTTATGCATTTTTTCTTTTCTTTTAGTCAGTAATTAAAACTAATTTTGTGAATATTGATTGTACTTATGAACTCAAGTACCAAGCCACCTACTAAGAATGCTTCGTATAAATATTTAGTACAAAATTGAAAAAAATATTTTTGAGACCATTTCGGAAATTGATGGAAATTCTGTCCTAATCTCAAGCCAAAATTCATTCAAGATCGTCATGATCGTGATTTCTAAGTTTCTCTTCTCGATCAAGTGTTTCACATTATCAGATGACTGTCAGATATACATTATAATTTTTTTGATTGTCAATCCCAAAATTTAGTTACGCGACTTTAGTTTAATTAAAAAAACTATTCTAGATCAGCGTTTCTTAAACTATGGATCCCGAGCCCAAATAATGAGGTCACGGAAATTTTATTCATTTAAAGAAATATTTTAAAATAAAAAGAGTTTAATCAATCTTTTTCGGACAAATTCTAAGATTTTAGTAGTTCGACTTCTGGGGGGATGAATCCCCTCTGATATCGCAATTTAATAATATTTCTACTAAAATCTTAGAATTTGTCCGAAAAAGATTGATTAAATTCTTTCTATTTTAAAATACATCTTAGTTAATCTGAACCCGAGCTGATTTTTTGAAAAAACTAACAACTATTTTCAAAAAAAGATGCTCAAAACTTTAATTATATATATAAAGAAACATTAGTCGCACTTCCGAATTTATTTTTAATTCAATATAATATGGTATTTACATTTTCTCTACAGCGCAATTAAAAAAAATCGCGATACTGGCCAATTAGAGTTGTAATATATATTTACATATTGAAAGATACCTCTAAAAGCGCGTCATAATATGTAGAAGTACCGCATTGCAATTTCAGTGTATAAGTATTTCCGAAACAAAATGTATCGCTAACTCACAGTAGAGTACCGTGCCACACAATCGTGCCGAAAATAGCACTGCTGCTTTATTTAATATCTGGGGTAGCAAAAAAATCTCAACGTTAAATAGGGGTCATTAATGTAAAAGTTTAAGAAGCCCTGTTCTAGATGAAACCGTTGGTTAACAAATAATTTCCCAAATCACTATTTGTGGAAAGTGTACTAGATCTTGAAAGATTTATAATTTTTTCTCAAATTTTTATATTTAATCATATGATTTATTATTATACGTAACAATTAACCTGTTGCATGGATAATAAATATTAATCCATTTCTAATGAACTTGGGAAATGATTAATACACTAATTTGCAATATAACGCGCCGGTGATATCATGAAATCTTTGATAAAGCATGAAATGATTTCAAATGAAACAAGTAGTCAGGAAATTTATGTATAAATCCCCACCACCTCATCTCTCTAATTATCCAATTTACATATTTCCCATATCGAGCAATAATATCAGAATTAGCACCAAAATGAGAAATCAAGCTATTGGAATTTAAACAAAGCAAGAATTTCTTTCTTAGTGAAGTAATAAAAAAATAAAAAAAACTTGGGAATGGTTAGAGCCAGCCAGGGGGGACGAGGACGGGTGGATCCTATTAATATTCAACATGTTTTACAGCCTGGGTGTCATTACGGCCGCCCTAACAACCTCCATTCCGAATAGATTCCATTTTTATTTGTGACGTTTACGAACTGCACCGGGCCGTTATTAATCTTGACAGTCTTTTTCTCAACATTCGCCGTAAATTCTTTTTTTTTCGCTTGCCTGTATTAAATAGCTCAAAATGGTTGCAAATTAAAAAAAATCCATTACAATTTTGTTCTTTTATTGATATGAGCTGAGTTAAAAGCGGCATCATTGCAATCTTCGGGGATCCCGACTATAAATTAAGACAGGGTGCGCACCCCCTGCGGGGGTTGAAGATAGTCTTGGCGGCACAAATAAAAATACCTACCCCTTATCGCATGCGCTTGACACATTGATGTTTTCATTCAAGGGGTGGACGTGATGATTTAATTTGGAGGACATTTTGGTGTCTCGTATCGGCCTGAAAGGAATGCCAATAAGATACAAATGGCTGTTGTGCAAAGGATTCGAGGGCAATTAAGCCTCTGGGAATTTAATAAATGAAGAATGAAGAAAAAAATTATACCAAAAGAAATTTTCTAATTAAAGCCAGGCTCAAAGCGTTTTGTGAAATAGAATTAAAAATTTTCATAAATTAAAAATTCGCAACTCATCTGCAAATCTCTTTCGTTTGCAATTATCACGCGATACAAAAGGATGGAGTGAAATGAGAAAATGAAATTCATTTATTTATATTTACTATCGGTTTAATGAGTAGAAGAAGAAGAATACCTCATGGCTGGCCGGCCCAGCATTTCATTAGATCAGGGAAAACTGAAGATCAGACAAACGTTAAAAAATCTAAAAAAACCGAGTAACATAGTTGACGATTTTCAATAGGGAAGGGGTTTCGGCCCGGTGTCACATTGACCCTAAACTCCACCCGCCCCTAACATTTATGCTATAATAGCTATTAATAATGTATATAATACCCAAAGATTAGTTCAAACAAGACGGGACATAATTTATTAACATATTAAATAAAAACACACTATCAAAATATTTTTTTAAATAGACTTATTCTGCCAAAAAAATACAAATACGTTTTTTCTAAAGAAGAAAGTTCAAAGTGCTCTACCATTTTGAAATCTCGACTAAATGGGCCAATTTTTTAACCGACTTCAAAAAAGGAGGAGGTTCTCTATTCGACTGAATTTTTTTTGTGCCTATGTTACCTCATATCTCCGCCAATTGTGAACCGATTTTGAAAGATTTTTTTGCATTGGGTCCAGTCTACGTTCCGATTGGTCCCATTTTTTTTCGTAGGTATTAGACCTTTTTTGTTAGGTTTGTTCAGGATTAACTTCTTTGTTTATGAACCGATTTCGATGATTCTTTTTTTATTGGAAAGGGAGTATCTTAGGGATGGTGCAATATTAATTTGGTCAAGTTCTGATGATAGGATCACTATTAATAACATCACTAAAAAGAGAAAAATAAAAAATTTTAAGAAAAAATAAAACCGACTTCAAAAAAATTAAATGCAACAAATAAAATACACTAAAAAGGTATAAAATAATTATTATCTTATTTAGTTACAACTAAACGACGAAATATTAACATGAAATTACTTTTTGAAGTCGGTGGCAAACATATACCTTTTATGAATCGCACTCGACGGATCTTACTTAGTACGTTTGGTGGGTACGCTCGCTATAGGTATAGTTTGTTTGGCACCGACTTCAAAAAGTAATTTCATGTTAATATTTAGTCGTTTAGTTGTAACTAAATAAGATAATAATTATTTTATACCTTTTAGTGTATTTTATTTGTTGCATTTAATTTTTTTGAAGTCGGTTTTATTTTTTTCTTAAAATTTTTTATTAAATATCTTGCCATGCTAGTCTACTAGACATTTTTTACCTTAAAGATGATTTAAGGTAGTTCTTTTACAAATGCAAAAATTCAAGTCTTCGAAACTTGGAATATAAGTCATTAAAAGCATAATAAACACACTGTTAAAATTTGAAGACGATTTACCATACTAAAAACATAAAATAATTGCAATTAAAAATGACATTTTTTAGATTGGGAAAGGGAGGGAATTTTTTTTTTAATGAAAATGATGAGAGAAGGGGTTACACCAAAAAGGTGCAACCCCTAAAGGCCTGGGTTGGCCTCTCCATGATGAAAAGAAGAAGAAGAAAGAATTTTATGGGCTGGGCGGGGGTCGAAGGTATCTGTGGATACGGGTCTTAAATAGCTGAAGGTTATAAGTCGCTGGAAAGATGGTATCAGGGAGCGAGTTCCAGTCTCTGGAGGTCATAGGGAAAAAAGAGTTGGCGAAAGTCCTTGTTCGAATGATCATTGTTTTATTTTTTTTAATTGAAGACTAATTAGGTAGTCTTAATGAAAAACTAATATTTCTTAGAATAATATATTCCGAGTAACTTATAAAAAAAATTGAAATTATTTACCTAGTAGTTTTGATAAAAAATTCAAACATATTTGGGCGATTATTTTTAGTGGAGGGGATATAAGATCAATGGCGTGGAAACAATCCATTTCATTAAGAGGATATAGTAGTGCGAGAAGTACAGTCAAGTTAAAAAACCTAAAATTTTAGCACCGATCATATGTAGAGAGTGGTTACGGGGCTAAAACTTTTTGTGTGGATTGTCGCGAAAGAACTACCCTAATTGTTAATAAAAATAAACTGAAGAAAAATATTTCATAAATTTTTTTTGGACCTAAGTATACCTTATAAAATTGGAATTTTATTAACATTAATTAAAAATCAACGAAATGATTCCTCGAAACATTTTTTTTTAATTCAAACTTTTCAGTTATCACTTTGTTATTTGATTCAGTAGAAAATTAAAACAGAAGCTATTAGTGTCGCTAGATTATCTGTGTGTCTATCCATCTGTCAGACCATTTTGTAGTCTGTACACTATAAAAGATAAATTTACTACATTTATGTATTTATTTTCCCTGAAATCAAAAATTTTAATTTTAATCGGATGATTATTTTGAGGAGTCGAAAATAAGATATTTTTGTATCATTATAGGCATAGAGTGAGTTACCCTTGTAAAGATATCTAGTAGAATCATGCTCCATTTTTTTGAAATTTAATTCACTTTTACAAAATGTGTGGGGCCTACAAATTTTTTTGGGTTTATTTTAAAAAGTAATACACTACCTAATTAGTGTCGCTACAATGTTTTTGTCTTCTCACTGTCTTTCTTTCATAGTTCGTAAACTACATAGGATAAAAACTTGAGATTTAGATCTGATGATTTTTTTCCCAATCGGGAATCCAAAAGTGCTGAAATTTCCTAGAATTGTCAAATATATTTGGTTATTCTCACCTTATCAACGACAAATATAAGATACATTAGATATGGTACTATAATGTTTTAAATTACAATTATGATGTTGAGCCTCAAAAAACAATCCACAATTGTAATATAAGATACATAATCGATTTCCATTTGGCCAGCTTATTTATTTAATTCAGAGTGACGCTTTTTGGGTATTGATAAAAAAAATCAAGCGAATTTCACTGTTTGATTAATTTCATTTGGAAATCGTTTCAATTTATTTTCGCGCTATTTTCCTCTCCTCCTCTTTTTAACTCCCCCACTCCTTCCCCGAAATTTTTGCCCCTGCTTTTTCATTTGCATCTCCCGCTCGTCAACAGCCACATAAATAACCGAAATAATCACCGGGCGATCATGAAACGGACAGGGGCATCCTCCCCTTTTGGTCCAAATTTGCATGCGAAAGGTATCTATACGTATATCCACCTTATATATATATATATATATATATATATATATATATATATATATATATATATATATATAAATTCATACCTATTTTCTCCTCCTCCCTAACAGGCAGCGAGCCATTCAGCTGTTGTGTTATCAACGATTTCGTCGCGGTCATTTGCGCCTTTTTGTCACCCCGTATATACAATTCCCATTCACACACGCACTGACTCATACATAAGCAACCAATAGAATCCACCCCCGCCCGGGTTTCGCACCCTTTCAATCAAGAGAGCACTTTACATCCAAATGGGACATATTATATAGAAAATATTTGGTTATTCCCCGCGTGTGCCAGATATCGGTTATTAATTTTCAAATCGATTGATAACGAATGAAATTGTTTGACATTTTATTTACGCCGTTTACAAACAGAAATTAAAAATTCTAATGAGCAAATAAAAGGAATTTTCTTTTGAAAAAAAAATATTCATTTTGGCTATGTTATATATAGAACTAAATTATTATTCATTAAAATGCTCATTAAACTAACTGGTTAATAATTTATTGGTAATACAAGGCCTGAATTTTGATAACAGACTGGTATTTATTTATATTTCTCTATTTACAAAGCAATCATTATTCATAAATGAAAGTGAATTGAGCAACTGCAAAAATGTGAATTTACGGGGTTTATCAAACATTATATTACATAAATTCGCAAGGCTGCCACCCCAATAAACCCAAGTATTAAAAACTCTATCTAGGGAAATTATTGTCTTTTGAAACGAATAATCTATTTATCCTACAAGCACCGACTTAGGAATTTTAGTCACTGTTCTTCATATTATAATAATAAAAAATTTCACAATTAGAAAACTCAGTTTTTATATACAAAATTTACACTTAAACTAAGATAGGGTGCATTTACTTTAGAGCTATGATAAATAAGGATTAATTAACAAGATGGACGAAAAAAGCAGTGTGAAATTCCTTTCTTTTATATGGGGTTTTCATCAGTGGATTTAAACTCTTTTGGGCCCTAGGCAAAATCTTTATTTCGGCCCCTACGTAAAAACATAATCGTTGCCTCTTCTTACTAGAAATGGTAAAAGGGTTTAATTTTTTCCTCATCACATATTCAATTAAATCTATTGAAATTTCATATATATGTAATATTTCCTTTTATATTTTATATCAAATAGGTTTTATTAGAATATTGCATTTTAAAGGGTAGTTTAATTGAAGTCTAATTAGAAAAAACGCTAATTACTACTTTGAAATAATTTTTAAATATATAAAGTTAATAAATATTATAAAACAATCGATTATTAATAATTATATTCAATTTAGAACGAAATTGATTGATTAGTTTTTAAGAAAATGGTAAAAAGCTAGAAAACCGTAACAAATGACTCGCTGATGCCGGGTGACTTCCCACCCAGCCTCTTGATAAAACAAAAGAATTATAAATGAAAAAGAAAACGATCTTATTTTATTAATTCCATCTATCTAAAGGCTCACAGTATGTCTATAATATAAGAAAATAGCATTTTGATTAAGAATTTTGTAGTTTAAAAGAAATTGTATGAAAAGATTCAATTTCTTATCTCCGGGAGTGAAACAACTAGAAATGGCCTAAAGTTGTATTTTTTTCTCATTAGATATTTATTCAAATCTATTGAAATTTCATATCTGTTGGTTATTCTTATGTATCTTTTAAATCCAATAAATATTATTAGAAAACTTTCATTTTAAAGGGTAGTTTACTTGAAGTCCAAATTGAAAAAAGGCAATAACTCCATTGAATTTTTTTTTAAATATGAAATTAATAGATATTATAAAACAATCAATTATTAATAATTAACTTTAATTTTGAACGAAATCGCTTAAGTAGTTTTCGATAAAATGTCCAAAAACTATCTGAACCGTCAAAAAACCATGTTTTTTGAAAGTACGAGATGCCTTTGAAAAAAGTTAAAAAAGTTATATGAGACGAAACATTGACTTGTGACATGGAGCTGGATTTTTAAAAAGCTTCTAAAACGACCTTTCATAGACGGTTTTCGGGGTTTTTGACGATTTTCTCAAAAAGTACTCAATCGATTTTGTTCAAAATTGATTTAAATTATTAATAATTAATTGTTTTATCATGCCTATTAATCTCATATTTTTTAAAAAATTTCAACGCAGTTATTAGAGTCTTTTCAAATTGGACTTCAAATAAACTACCCTTTAAAATGCAAATTTCTTAATAATAATTATTTGATATAAAAGATAATTGGAAATAACAGAGAGATATGAAATTTCAACAGATTTGAATTTATATCTAATGAGAAAAAAAATAAAACATTTTAGCATTTCTAGTTGATTTGCTCACGGTGACAAGAAATTGAATATTTTCATACAATTTCTTTTAAACTACAAAATTCTTAATCAAAATGCTATTTTCTTATCATTAAAAAGCTACAATGAACCTCAAGATACATTATATCGATAAAATAAGATCGATTTCTTTCTCATTTATATTAATTTTGGCCTGTTATATCGAGAGGTTGTGTCGAGATCAGAGACACATTATTTTTGTTATTGCTCCATAAAGTGCATTCACTCTACATAAATGGAATATCTTTTAACTTGTAAACTATTGATATTAGACATTTCTCTTATATTAACTTTTCTATTGGAAATTAAATCTTTATTTAAAGTCATTATATGAATTGATTTACCTTAAACAGCCGAGACAAATAAAGTTTTCCACTAAATAAAAATTCATAAAAGCTTGTCTAAATTAGGTATAGGCCGAAAATTTGCGGCCGTAAGCTTCAGGCTACTTAGCCTAATAGGAAATCCGTCACCAGTTTTCATTGGAGCTAAACTAAAGAATTATCATATAGCTCCAAGGCACCTTTAGAAAATTTTACAAAGAGCAAAATTACATATATTCATGCAATAATTCTTTGATATGTATTTTTTTCATTTCAAATTGAAAATAGATTAAAGAAATGTTTTAACCAGACTTCTGACGCCATGACATTCCTTCTGGTTTCTCATAGAATCTCGTTTTTAACCTTTTTAATTAAAATAAATAAATAAATAATTTTATATGGCTTCTGTAACAATCTTAAGTCACGATGGTGTTGAGGATTCTCATTGGTGTTAAATAAAAATAAAAGTTTCTTTTTCATCAATTTTTAATTCAAATTAATCCAAATATAGTATTTCGGAAACTACTTCGATTATAATTTGTAAACTTTAACTAACACCTAATATATTTTTCTCCAAAGTCCACTGAAGAAGGAATACCGCCAATTTTCCGGAATTTAGAATTACTTTAAACCAGCATTTAAATTAACCAGGTGCAGGTGACCGCAATACTTCACATTATATTCTATAGAATATAAATATGAAAGTGAAAATTGCTGAAATTTAACATCTCTGTAACAATGCCTATTAGTCAAGATTCTAAGTTCTATATCTACTTTTTTTATATGGGTGTGTTTATAAATGTGTAAATGTAAATTGAGGTCAAATCTTTTGCGGTGACCCGGCTTTGATGATTTTTTTTTTTTAATGATATTGATGTGAGAAGGAGATACACCAGAAGGTGCATCCCCTAAAAGACTGTATGGGCTGGCCCCTCCAGCGTGAAAAGAACAGAGTAGAAGGAAAGAAGCCGGAATCACGAGCCAAATCTCAGAAAGTTAGATACAATCCAATTTACTACGTTTTAAGGGCTTCAGCAGTGGTAAATTCTCAGCGTGATAAATTAGGTTAAATTTATCTCCCACTTAAAAAATATTTATAGACAAAGACTACCCACTCGGTCAACCTGACCCCCTTTTTAGATTGTTAAGCATTATTTTGAAAACATAACTCATGTATTCAATATTTTTAATAAAACTATCAATAAATACTAATAATTTTAAATTAATTTTTAATCCACACTCTATTTTATAGTCTTTGAATTGCCACTTCTCTCAATTGATGCAAGTAAGTGATTGACCAATTAAAGCAGATTTCTATTATATCAGACAAACAAATAAACAATTAAATAGATCCGCCCTTTGGTTTTTGAGCTCTGCTTTTCTCTTAACTCAATTTGTTTGTTTCCAGGAAAATTCTCTTATTTGAGTAAACATGACAGCAACTTATGGGCTTTCTCTAATGACCGATTTATTTTGTTCTAACTACAAGAACTTGACTGTTTCATTAACATTTCGCTGCTCGACTGCCGGCTGGTTTCCTTCTAACTTATGGCATCTTCGCTCGAAGTAATGAACCGTGTTCGGTCTCCTGACTAATTTATTCCTCCTTCCGGGATTGAAGTGACTTCATCTTCAACTTCCGGCTTCCTGTCCCCGTCTTTTCGGGCCATTCTCACCCGGCTAAAGAATAATTTCCACCAATTAAACCCCGACAACAAAACAAACAAAATCCAGAGAAAATGACGCAATTCAATTGAAAAAGTTTTTCGAATTAGAAGAAAAACATCGTAAGATTAGGAAGAAAGCCGGAGGTCACAAATATTCTGGAAATAACGTTAGAATTAGATGAAGGATTTAGATGAGGATATATATCCCAATAGTATATACCTACTCATTTATTGTAAAGATAATAATAGGGTAGCTATGCAACTAGAGTTCAGAAATTTGAAACTACTATATAGAAAAATAATTTTAATAATCTTATTTATTGAAGGAGACAATAAAAGTGTGTCTTCTGGTCGAATTATAAATTTTATTTATTTAAAACGAGACTATAGTTTCGAGGGCTTTGCCCTCTTCATCAGTCTATTACAATTGATTCACAGTAATCTTATTTATGCCTGTCTGTGTTTGGATTCCGATACCCACGATAACGGAAAAACAAAAAGTCATAGAAAGTTCGTTGTGAAAACTGAAGTTAAAATGTTTATATTTCCAAAATAAAAAGGTAATTAGATTTTGAGCTTTGTAGTTCTAGAATTTTTGAGTCAAAATATTGAAGAAAAAAATGGAGGAAAATATGAAGTTTTTCCAAATTGGTAACGCTCACCGTGAATTTCATAGATGATCGGGGTGAAGGGGAGACATGGCAAATTTCTAGAGTTAGAGGCGTTTTCGTTAAAAATTTAAAATTACCGTTCAATTGATTAGTATTTGATATACCTAATGCAACTTTGTTAAATTTATTATATAATTATATGAAGTAAACTATTATTGGGTTTTAAATTAATAATAATAAATGACTTTTATTTTCCAATACAAAAAAAATACAAATATTTTACAAATACAACAAAACTTCGACCTCGATGTTTCAAAAAGCCTCACCATCGAATGTCCATTTTTTTTTTAATTTTTAACATATTTTTGATACTCCTTATTTTGGAGGGTTTTAAATTATATTTAAGAATTTAAATGAAAAGATTTTGTTTTGCTGATAGAAGCTACATTGTTGATTGATTCATAATGAGAAATAAATAAATTATATATAATATATAATTATGTGTATTTGCATCAAGCAGACAACCTCATTGATTTCTCTTTTTATAATAGATTACTTTAATAAATTGGAAAACACCTGTTTGTTACTTTATCATGAAAACGCTAATTTTAATAAATGATATTTTCTGAATTTTGAACAGGCAATTCTGAAGTTATAGAACCTGAAAATTAGTCAGTTCTTTCCCATTGGCAGTACAAACATTTTGACACCAGTGTTTTCTTACTATTTTTAGTTATCATGGCGATCAGAATCCAAGTAAACAGAGCAAATGGCAGAAAAATATCATGATTGAAAATTATTTTTCCTTTTGTTTCAGACATTTTTAACACATTTTTTTTCTTTCACACCATTAATTTGAGCTTTATAATTTTTTTTTTTTTTTTGGATTGAATTTCTATACTAAGGCCACTCAACTGTAACAAGTAATAACTTAAATTGTTGAAGAGCTCATGAACGGTTGTAGCTTTTATGAACTGAATACTGAAATTTACCACACATACAAGCATCTATCTCTAAGCTAAAGTTTGACTTTCTAGCTTGCTATCAAAAAGTTTTTAATTTGTCTTATAAAATTGTATTGTATTGTATATAATTCATAGTTCATGTAAAAATATTGAATATGTAAGTTCTTTCTGTATTCTGTTTTCAAAATTCCAGGCTAAACTAAAAAGACGTCAGAGGTCTCTCAAATTATAAAAAAAAATTACATTCATTATACTAATTATATTATTAGGATAATTGCCAAATTTTATCATCCTAGATTCATTTTTAACCGACTTCGAAAAAAGGAGGAAGTTATCAATTCAACGGAATGTCTGTTTTGTGTTTGAACATTTATTTCTCTTTACCATGTGGACCGATTTCGATTATTTTTTTGCATTGGGTTCAGTCTAGTACCCGATTAGTCCCATTTTTTCATTGGTATAGGACCTTTTTTGTATATATAATAGATGCAAATATACCCTACATCTTCACCAGGGTTAAAAGAGAGATAGTTTGTGTTTTTGGAATGTTTCCTTTATTTATGTCCCAAACTCTACCAGCAAGCAAAATGTCATGATGCTGGAATGATTAAAAAGTACCCGATAGGTTTTGATGACCTGTCAGTGAGTCAGTCAGTCAGTTAGTCAGTGCCAAAATTAGCCATTTTCTCAAGACTATATTTCAGAATCTATTTATGCTATATTATTGAAATTTGGTGCTCTCTTCAAGATGGATTACATAATTAAATCTATGCAATTTCAGCTCTGTTTCTCAAATTGGTTCTGAGCTACAGGCCGGTCGAAAGTGGTTCGAAATGGTTCGTGTAAATAGCGTACAGCATGTACGGTTAATGCTCGAACTTGGCCTATGCACTCTGTGCGCTATGCTAAGTAAGAATCTGGAGAGTTTATGACACTCTAAATAACTATAGAAAATTTTCATTAAAATATTCAGTTAGGTACTTAAAAAATATTTCTTGATATTTGAAGCTATAGTGTCAAAAGACATTCGAACTCTACTGGTTGAATTTTTATTTTCAATGTTTTGCAATATTATAATGTGGTTTCGGTTTCCTCCCTTCATCTAACAAATGGTTGCCTATATCTATAACAATTATATATGCCCCGAAACTGCTTACGTTAATGGCATTTTTAAGGCCCCTGCGGTTATGCCGATTCACTTCACCTTTTTATTGGCAAACGACGAATTTTTTTATTATTTTTTTTTTTAATATTATTTCTCTCTCTTAATCTTTATTGTTATGTTATGGCTCTTTTTTCCTCTGCCCTTTATCATTCATTCTCTATTCTGTTTGTTTAAGTTCGCCAATATTTTTTACCCATACATTTATAGAAATAGATATATAAATTTTACCCTTGAATCGTTTTAAAGTAAATAGGATGTCGTTTGCGATTGACGGCATCCATTGGTTGGTTGGTTAGCTTGGATGACGCCCGAAAAAGACATAAAAAATCGAAATCTCACTCGTAAAGTGCAACTGAAATCCATTTCAATTTTTCTTTTAGGGGTTCTCTGCATTTTATTTATTTATTTATTATTATCATAATAAAAAAAATGAATAAATAATTAATATCCTGCCACAAGTGAGAGAGAATTAAATTAAGTGGCTAATTTTGTCATGTTTATGTATACCTATGATTAAAATATTCTGGAGTGTTGAATGTAAGCCATTTGTATTTCAATTATCATATACGAGCTTTTCGTGCAATGAACAATATACTTTTCAAAACAAAAAATGTTTTTTTAGAAATATTTGAAATAACGTATAATAATTTGAAAATTTAAAGATCCTCTTGAAATTTTGAAGTCGAACTTACATATTTATGAAAATAATTTAAATGTTTGTAATTTTATTGATGCCTCGCATCCACAGCGTCCATCGACCGCATGCCATCGGTAAACAAATATAATATTATTAATTAGAAACTATAATGTCGAATGTTTTGCCCTCATCCTCAGAGTTTTTTTTTTTTTTTTTTAATATGTAGCGGCCCGCTCTCGCTTATGGCGACGAGCCTTGAGACACGGCCGCTAGATGACTCAGTCGGATCGTTGCGTCGCCTCTGCATGACTGAAATATTATCAGCCATGCTATAATTAAAGCGACTCGATTTCACTGGGCAAGCGAATCGGATTCGGATCTGGAGGGGCACATGGCACATGATTCTCATTGATTGCCATCTGTAAAGCAGAATTGACTAAAACATAAAACAAACATTTTTTTTCGGCTTCTATCGACAATAGATATTTAACAATCTCCACCAGACCATGGCTGGCTGCAAGAACCAAACTGTTATTTGTTTTAGCTCCACTCTCGATTAAACACTTCACAACTGGTAAATGATTTCTTTCGATCGCCTTTGTCAAAGGAGTAGCGCTTTGGGAATCATATTTTTCTAAATCAACTTTTTTGTTCAGGAGAAATTCAACAAATGTGCAAATGTCCAAGCATGCATGCAAAATGCAATGGGCTAGATTGTTCTTCCAACTGAACTTTAGTGCATCCTGGTTTGTATTCTTCAGTAATGCTGCTAGGATTATCTTTATAAAAAAATTCACAGATAGTAAAGATCCTTTAGCAATGGCACCCCAAATATCTTCTATCAAAAGTCTAGAATTAGGAACAACCAATGGAAAATTCTTATCTGGAAGTCTGATTTGTTTTTTTAATTCTTCATTCTGAAATTAAATAAATAAATATATTGAAAACATTTGATATATATATATATATTGAGTATATAAATAATAAATAGAAATATTTTATAATAACATTGTAAAAATTGTATTGTTTATAAAAAAAAAGTAAAAATATTTTTGGAAAATTATTATTTACTATGAGTTATTCTCTAGTTCACTTGTTTCACGTGTAAGAAATAACAGAGAGAGAGAGAGTTTTCTCCGAGGGATGAACCGCGACCTAAAATCGAGTTCACCTACTTCCACTTTCATTTCCAAGAAGAAGACAATAAATGACAATAGATTATCTGATGAATTCCAAAGTAATTCCAAATAATTCCAAAGACGGTGTACACCTAATTCCAATCGCGGTTCACCCCTCGGTATTCTCAATATAGGGCGAGGGATGATCCGCGATTGGAAGTAGGTGTACACCTCTTTGGAAATATTTTGGAAGTACTTGGAAATATTTGGAAGTACTTGGAAACATTTGGAAGTACTTGGAAATATTTGAAAGTACTTGGAAAAATTTGGAAGTACAAGTGGAAGTAGATGTACAGTATATTAGGTCGCGGTTCACCCCTCGATATATGGTATATTTATATTTCGGACTATCAACCCATCATCAGGAGATACCGAAAATAATAGTTATTTTGTTTATCAACCCATCATCAGGAGATACCGAAAATAATAGTTATTTTGTTTATCTCCTGATGATGGGTTGATATCCCGAAATTTATATATATATATAGGAGAAGGCATCTGCGAGCGGGCTTAACGCGGAAGATGTCGGATCATACCCGGCTGGGTCCTGTATCTTTTTTTCAACTCTTGGTTCACTATCAAAACGATTCTGGTCCCAATTGCACCAAAATAGGGCAGTGACCGGATAAAAGTTTTAACTTTCGCTTTCATTTAATGTTAACATATAAACATTCTAAATAAAATTTATTATTGAACAAAATTCATGTGTTTCGATTCCCCAAAGACAGATGAGAATTGTAGTAAATTTATAAGAACCATACTATTAGGAAAATAGAAGAAAACGCGACTGAACTAGAGAGTTGAATATATGTATATAAGATTTGATTATAGGATCTAGTCAGGGGATCCATCGCCTAAATGGAGAAGGCATCTGCGGGCATAACGCGGAAGATGTCGGATCATACCCGGCTGGGTCCTGTATCTTTTTTTCAACTCTTGGTTTACTATCAAAACGAGTCTGGTCCCAATTGCACCAAAATAGGGCAGTGACCGGATAAAAGTTTTAACTTTCGCTTTCATTTAATGTTATATATATATATATATATATATATATATATATATATAGAGAGAGAGAGAGAGAGAGAGAGAGAAAAACTCTCTCTCTTTTATTTCTTACAATTGAACCAAGTAACCTAGTGAATAACTCATAGTTAGAGACCGGACTCCTATGCAATTGCATATTTTGTTTGCCGCCATATACGACCCAGGAGATCAATTATCTATCTGAATCATACATCTAGGGTACTGCGGATTAAATTTTATAATCCATATTTTTTTATATTTGAGTAATCTTGCATACAAGTGCATAATTAAACGATTTTTACAAATATTCAATATTTCGCCCCAAATACAGATGTTTTAAAAGTAACTTTTCGGAAAAAGAATGAATAAAAGTAGAAATAAAACAAGAGGACTTTTGAAGACTTGGTACGCTCTCTACAATATTTTGAAATCATACAATTTTTATCAGAAAAATTGGTCAAGAAACATTTGGAGTTAGAAAGTTGAAACTTGACACAAAGGAGACAGCTTATTAATTCAACTAATATTAATACAAACTTCAACGTTCAATTGCTCCTAATTTATCAAGTAGGTTTGGAAAATAAGATCATGCCAGCATTCAAATGAATGAATAATTTACGTAGATACCTCTTTTTTTAAGCTGTTATTATCCTTTGTTAATTGAGTAACTTTATCTTCCAGTTTTTTAGTGCTATATATCCTTTTTGTTTGTTTACGAACCTAAATAAAGTAAAAAAAAATTAATAATTGATAGCGTTTTTCTTTAGGAGACGGACTGGTATAAATATGCAATTGGATGTTGATGAAGGTAGTCCACGGTGGTTGTAAAAAATAAGACTATAATGGTTTTATTATTTTACATTTATTCGATAAACCGACGTTTCGGAGTTTATTCTCTCCTTCTTCAGGGTCTATATAATTGAGGGGAAGACGAACATCAATTAGTATTGGGATTTTCACATGTCATTCATAATATACACAAAATAATAATTTTTTTTTTTTATTTAAATTGTACATTATCAATCCAGTCAGATGACCGTTTTATGATTTTACTATAATAAAGTATATAATATTCAGGAAGCATGTCATTTCATTGATGACATTGCAATTGTCTAACACTATCCGCAATTCACTGGGACAAAATAATAATAATACACATAATGTACACAAAAAAAAAATATAAGAATCATGAATCTACTTACAACAAAAAGTCAATGAAAGTAGTTCAAATCATAATTACTTCCTGTCTCCTTTGACAATGCCAAAAAAACATTATAAAATTTTTTCATCTCGAATAGAAATAAGCAATTGATGATTAATGTGTTAATGAGATATATATAAATGAATGAATGTATAACATGTCCCCACCAATCACTGGATGCGCAGAATATCGTTGCGCATATATAGTTGTTTTTTTTTTATATTACAATTATTATTCACACATTTATAAATATGGTCATCATCAGTCCCAAAATTTTACAAAATTATATACAAAGTTGTTTTTTTTCTTTTAAAAATATAGTTCGAAACGTCATTAATTTATTTACATATTATTCATTTTTTTTAAAATTAAATTCGTCACATGAGTTTTAAATTATTAATTATGCCATCCCAGCAAAGGTCTGGTTTTAAAGAAGGAGAGAATAAATCTCCGAAACGTCGGTTTAACGAATAAATGTAAAATAATAAAACCATTATAGTCTTATTTTTTACAACCACCGTGGACTGCCTTCATCAACATCCGATTGAAAATTAATAATAATGAAACAAATATTTTAAACAATCTATTTGTAGTTAGGTTAGTGGATTAGATCAGGGTAGGCAAACCACTACTGTTTCCAGATGCTACTGAAAATTATATCAAATTTAAAAATTTATTAGTAATAAATAAAGGTAAACGAAAAAGTCAGAATTATAAACAAATGTCTCGTTTTAAAAAATATAGGACGAAATTAATTATTTTTTTGCAGGGCCTCCACATCTCCTCTTATAGGCCTCTGGTCCTCCCGGATGACTGGCTCAGGGTGTGGCCACAGCAGAACGGTATAAAAACCTTTGTAAGATTGGCCCTAATCTTCGTTGAAATCTAACTACTCGGATCTGGGAGGCGGCACATTGGAGCACGCCCACCCCCAACTGTCGAAAATACTGTACTATATATATAATAAGAGAGAGTACTTATTTTCTTCAAAACGTTTTTATTTAATTGCAAAAATTTGTTTTGTTGAGAGTAGTTCTGAATCATAAAAAGAAATCAATGAGGTTATCTTCTAATTGATGCAAATAAACATATAATATATATCAGTAGCGGGCGGTGACATTTCAACCAGAGGATGCTGGCCAAAATATAATCTTTCAACTTTTAAAATTTTATTTTATTTTTCGCTTACGCATTAGAAATTTTGAATCTATCTAAAGAGAGAAGAGTTTTGAATTGGTTGAATTAAATAAAATTACTATGAAACACCCATTATTTACAACATATAGTATACTTAGTCTTTTGAAATACAGAGTAAGTTTCAAGGTCCACGGTTTGTCTGCTGAAAAAAAGAAACCCCATCGGAAATACATAAGCGAACCCTACCATACAGCTTTCCAAAATTCTCAACCGTATCAGCCGACTAGGATCATACGACTTGTACTATTGGTTTCCAAATGAAAGACTTGTAATTGTCTTTCGACAGTTATATTTAGAAATCACACACATATACCCACTTTTTTGTAAAATTCATCGATAAACGCAGAATTTTGGGTTATTATTCAAATTTAACATTAGATTTTTTGTAGCACGATATGAAAATACTCAATGACGTTTTGAAATTATAGGGATGCGCAGCGAACCCTACCATACAGCTTTCCAAGATTCTCAACCCTATCAGCCAACTAGGATCATATAACTTGTACTATCGGTTTCCAAATGAAAGACTTATAATTGTCTTTCGACAATTATATTTAGAAATAACACATTTAACATTAGATTTTTTGTAACATGGTATCAAAATACTCTTGACGTTTTAGGGATGCTCATCATCCACAACATCCATGGACCCCACGCCACTGATATATAAATATATATATGTGTTTCAGTAAAATCCCGTTTTTAGTAAGAACTGGTTCTTACTAGTTAAAACGAGTTTCACTGAATACCTTTGTGACAACTAGAGTTTACTGATGACGGGTTGAGTTTGGTTCAAATTTCTAGAAACTTCATTGTTGATCTTCATTTTGGGTGTTTATTTTCAAAAAATTTTTAACGAAAATGTCAAAAATTACATCCTCTCAAATTTGCTTCTAATTTTTGACATTTTTGTTTAAAATTTTTTGAAAATAAACACCCAAAATGAGGCGGAAGATCAACAATGAAGATTCTAGACCTTTCAACCAAACTCAATCAACATCAGTAAACTATAGTTGCCACAAAGTGTATTCAGTGAAACGCGTTTTAACTAGTAAGAAACCGTTCTTACTAGCAACGGGTTTTTACTTCAACATATATATATCTTTATGTTTATTTGCGTATGTATATAATATATATAGGTATATATAATTAATTTGTTGGATAGCTTCGAATGTTTGGCCTTTATCATCAGTCTTTTTAAAATTTAAATATTTTATCTGTTATTTCTCATGGCTTCAATTATTCGATTAGATAAATTCTTTTTTTTTTTTGTTTTTTGATATTGAAAGCTGGCCACATACCAAAAGATTGTGATGTGGCCAAATCTTCAACTAACTTTATATAAAATAAAAATTTTCAACTTAAAATTACTTAGTCTTGTATTAAAATTTAAGATACTCTTAAATTTATTTCTATTTTAATGATTAAATAAATGTACAACTTACCAGAGCATTTAAACTCTCCTTAAGCAATGATAGAGGATCACTCATTTTAAATTTCTCTAATCAATTTATAAACTAAAAAAAACTAATAATTTACACTATCTTGTTATTATGTTTCCCTGTTTCCCAACCTTTTTTTCCTCGTGAACCAAAAGAAAGGTCCGAAAAAATTTGACGAACCCCCTATGTAGTCGTTAATGACAGGTAAAAAAAAGCAATAAAATTTTATAGAATATATATTTTTCATATTGCAGAATAATTGATTATATTAATCGTGAAACATTTAAATAAAACATTAATCAAACTAAAATGATGGCTATAAAAGTTGAAAACAAGATAAATTTAACAAACTGGTTCTTATGTTTTACATTTGGAAAAACTCTTAATGGAATATTTGTGGCTGTTTGATAGAACAAAGCAATTCAAAGTTAGGCTCAATATCTGATAATTTCAGTCTTAGATCAGGTTCGGCATTTAACCTGTTTCTGTATTTATCTTTCAGATAATTATATGTTGAAAATCCTTTCTCGCATAGATATGTTGTGGAAAATGGTAATAGAACTTCAATGGCTTTTTTTGACAGAACAGGATATTCATTTTGTATAATGAGCCAGAAGTCAATTAAAGATTGATCTTTAAAAATTGTTTCTAGAGAACTGTCACAAGATAAGATGAGTTTTTCTTTTCCAGTATATTTAGAGAGGTTTCTGAACTTACATTTCCTTGAAATGGATTACGTATCCAGTTGTTTGAGATGGATATATGCCTCTGTTGGGAAAATAGCCATCGAAAGTTTCGCCTTGTAAAGACATATTTAATTCATTCAGTTTACAAAAAATGTCAGTTAAATACGCAAGCTTTTGCAGCCAAAGAACATCGGATATACAAGAAGACAAATGAAACGGATGATCAATAAAAAATGCTTGAACTTCAGACTTCAATTCAAACAAACGCGTCAAAACTTTACCACGGGAAAGCCATCTAACTTCTGTGTGAAGTAGTAAAGAAACGTGGAAACTTCCAAAATCCTCACAAAGCGTACGGAATAGACGGCAATTTGTAGCACGCGATTTTATAAAGTTGACAATTTTCACAGCATCACTTAAAGTAGTAGATAACTCTGCAGAAATACGCTTATATACTAAAGCTTGTCTATGAATACAACAATGAGTCCATTGAATTTTCTCGTAAATATTCGTAAAAAGATTTCTAACGTAGACAAGCAAGACTGCGGCATTTGTTACATCCGTCGATTCTTCAAGTTGAATTGAAAAATAATTCAATTTTATTCTTTTTAGAAGTTCGTTCTCCACATAATTAACCAAGTCATTAATTCTACGCGACACCTTGTTGTTTGATAAGGGAACTAGCTCAATTTTCTTTGCTGCCTTTTCCCCAAGCATACATTTGTCGATATCTTTCGCACATAGTCCAATTAAATTTTCTGCTATTGTATGCGCTTGTCCAGATCTTGCAATTCTATAACTTACTCGAAATGATGCTTCAAGGGCCATTTTACTATCTTCGCTTGAAGTCAAGAAAGAAGAAATGCTACACTTTTTGATATCTGCTAATATTCTTTTGAAATATTCAAGAGGTTTATCTTTGTGTGTCGGATGTTTTGTTTCAATATGTCTACGAAAAAGTGATGGTTTTAAACTGCTGTTGGCAAGAACTTCGTTACATATAACACAAAGCGGTTTAGATTCCGATTCATCCCCAGTAAAATGAAAACCCAATTGTAGATAGTCGCTGTCATATTTTCGCTTTTTCCCTTTTCTATCATCATTTCCTTTGTTTTTCGTCTGGTGAAACGGTACCTCACTACAGCTTTCAGTACTATCATCTCGATTATCATGTCTCGATTCTAAACGAGCCGTTTTTAACCATAGATCCATAATAAAAATAAGCTATAATAATAATTAAATTAATAATTATTAAATCATTTACACGAGAACTTGACAGTCACAGTATCACTATCACTCAAGCTTTACAAGTGGTAAGCCTATGTATGAACGTCGGTTAATACAACACTACTCTCCCAGTTCCCGGTTGTGAACAAGTATCTAATTCTAAAATCTGTAGTAAACTGCCTTAATTTGATATTTATTTCCAATTGTATTGTAAAAAAAAATATTACATAGAAGGGAAAACTGCTGGAATGATTTTAAATATAAAGCAGAACATGATACTAATCACATTGATAAAATGTTTTAAATATAAATAAATTTTTGTAATAAAAAAAGAATAGTATTTGATTACTTGAATAAGAGGAATAAATTATAATTTAATTTGATATTAATGAAGTAATTTTGAAAAACAAATAAGGAAATGAAAATATTGAAATTTATTATAGATTTCTTAACAAACAGGCAGCGAACAATCTGTTTTTAGAAAAAAGAAAGCCCCCACAAGGCATCAGTAGACAATAGTTGGAGAGAAGTTTTAGTATTAATCAGTACTTGTCTCATGCAAACGGGTAGACAGTCCTTGGATTGGATTGCTTGAACTGGTATAGACTGATCTGAAAACTCTACTGGATATATTAATTACACATTCATTCCTTGCATCAGAGTGTTTGGTCATATATTTAAACCAAAATGTTTGACTCTCTAAGTATAGGTACTCCAAAGCGTTCCCAGATAAGATAATTAGTACTTTTATAGTAGATTTAAAATATTTTTTTATTATTTTAAGTCTTGAAAGAGATTGATGCGGCAACTAATTGTCTCGCGGGTTTGCCTGCCCTATAATAATATTATGTTGGATTACTTTCTTAATATATGTTAACATATGCAAATACGTATAGAGGGGGTGATCGGTATTTTCGCCAATTATAATTTATATATAGGTATAGATAGTTATAAATCTATATGAACCAAACTATATATAAATTTTAATTTTCTCATTAATATATCAAAGAATAATTGATACGTCAACAAGAATTATTTTGACCGCGCTGATTTGAAAAAAAGATATTTTTATCTCGCGAGACTACTGCGGATTACGCTATTGGAGTCTGCGGAGTATTAAGTCTGGACCAAGAGAGAAAAAGATGTAATCCACTTAGCTACAATCCAACGTCATTTCGCGTATAGCCCGCTAGACATTCGGATGGATCACCGAGTGAATTGGAAATCTCAGATGTTATATACTCGATCTCCCAGTCCAGAGCGCTAGATCTATTAGCATGTATGTTAGATGCCTGCCATTAATTAACTGAAGGTTTTCTACATTTTATTCGATCGCGACTCTAATGTAGGAAATTTTTGTCAAATATTGAGTGAAAATAATATTTGAACTTATATATTTCTAACTTGAAATAATGATATTACAATAAATTTCCTACATTAGAGTCGCGATCGAATAAAATGTAGAAAACCTTCAGTCAAACTATATATAATTAAAATTAAGTTTATTTATTTTACTAAAAAAAACAACTAAATTAATGTAATGTAATAATTTTATTATAATATTGTTAAAAAAATCTATTTGATTTTTATTATCAAAGTATTAGTGAAATAGATTATAATAATTAAGGTAAGTGTAATGTAAACTTTCTAAAACGATAAGACTTTAAGAGTATTTGCAGGGGATTTCCCTTGTCAAGCGTAACGAGTAATGAATTATATATGATATTATTATAAAGCATGAATATAATTGAAAAAGTAAGTTAATCATATAAACAGGTCAAATTTGTGAAAAGTAAATATTCAAACATATAAGAGAGTTTCAAATGAAAGAAGCATACAATAGATACAACGGGAGAAGTACAAATAGTCTTACTAGACACAAAGGTTGAATCTAAATGACTGTTGGACGTCAGAGATCAGCTTCAACTCCTTCGCATTTAATTGCCTTGTGCGCAACCTCATTTATTTGATTGACATTTCTGATTTTTATTTCATTTGTTTATTTAAAATAGAAGCAATAGAGTCAATTTTCTTGGAGTGGAGATTTAAATGCGCTTTGAGACTACTCTTTTATGAGAAATGCTTATCACAGTGATCACAGACGAAAGGCTTTTCGCTTGAATGAATAAGTAAATGCCTTTTGAGAATGGTCTTCAGTGAGAAACCCTTATTGCAGTGATCACAGACGAAAGGCTTTTCCCCAGTATGAATAAGTAAATGTTTCTTGAGAATACTCTTATCTGAGAAACCCTTTTTGCAGTGATCACATACGAAAGGCTTTTCGCCTGTATGAATGATTAAATGCCTGTTGAGATCACCTTTTTGCGAGAAACTCTTCTCGCAGTGATCACAGGCGAAAGGCTTTTGGCCTGTATGCTTGTTATTAGATCGATTAGTTTGTTTTGATTTCAATTTTTCTTTTTCGTTAAGACAGGGTAAAGACCGTTTTATTCCATTATATTGATTATGAACGCTCACTTTAGAAACCTTCTCTCTCTGGTGAGTCATATCAATAAGAAGTTCCGGTTTGGTTTCAACACTGTATTTCCGATCTCTCAGATTCCTTGTGAAGAGTACTTCTTCCGAATGCCCTTCTTGTATATGGCTTTCGAAATCTGACAATGATAGGAATCCAGACAAACATTCTTCACAGAAATAATCTTCAGTTTCATTCTTAGTTTGATCACTTGTGTCTGGAAAAAAATAAATATATTGATGAGATGAATTTAGAGATCAAATTTAATATAGGGCAGTAAAGCTTTTTATAGTTTTGTTATTTTTAAGCAATCTGAAAAAACTTAATCTCTTGAATGGTCTCCGAGATGGAAGACAAAGAAAAATATTCTTATTTTCATCTAAATGAGAATTTTAACAAAAGTTTTAGGAGAATGCTTCCAAGGTTATCAATCAAATAAGTGAACTTACCCTGAGCTGATGTATTTCTTCTCAATTTTAATTTAATTTTTAAAATTAAATGTAATTTCCTATGTATACATTTCTTTTGATGTTTGTTCAGAAAATCTTCACTAATGAATAGTGTCTTGCAATCAGAGCAGAAGAAATGTGGCCCTGAAAATGATAATATTTCGATTATTATTAGTTAGATTTAAATCAGGAGTGCCACTCAGAAACGATTTTCGAATTCCGGGTCAAAAAACGTCAATTTTCCCGGTTGGAAGTAGCCAGAGGGGGGGGGGGGGGGGTCTCCAGAATATCTATACTTTTGATGTGTTAATGCTAAGGTGTCATGAAAGATCCGATATAATGAAAATTAATAATTAAGTACAAAGATAAGATTTAGCAACTAAATAAACATTTTTTGAATTGAAATTATTTATTTTGTTTAATTTACAAATTTTGTATCATGGAATAGGGGGCTAAATTTGACGCGCCTCTTATTCACCCGACGGCTCACTGTGACCCAACAAGGTCTTACCTTTTATTACATGATTATATTAGCTATATTATCTATGTGACTTTTGTTCTGTTAAATTCCGCAAACATTTCTCTATAAAAATAGTTAAGACTAAAAGGTAAAAAAATAAATTATATTTTAAAAAAACTAAAAAAGATGTTTCTAAAAAGTACAAAATAATGTATTACTTAATCATAAAGTGTGGGGCACTTTGTCGAAATTAAAAGTTTCTGCGCCCCACAATTTTTGATTAAGTATTACATTATTTTGTACTTTTTAGAAACATCTTTTTTCGTTTTTTTTTTTTTTAATCATTTACACTTGAAAGCCACCTGTAGAGATAAAGGTGGTATTGTGATTAAAAATTCGGACATAGACAAGTACGGTTTATGACTATAGACGAGGCGAGGGGAGGGGGATTTTCTAACAGCCCCTTCTCTGACTCTATTAACTATTAATTTCCAAGATATTTTTATCGATTCTAATACAAAAAAAGTTAGAGACCAAATACGTTATTTGTTTTGATATAAAGCGAAAAAAATTAACTTTGACACCCCCGAAAAAATCTGAAAGGTATACAAAGGGTCCCTCCCCCCTGTGTCCCTTTTTCCCTGTGAGTGGCCACCCTGTTAAATGTTCAAGGCCCCCATGTACACCAGCGAGCTAAAATCTAGTCCAAGTAAATGAATTCGGACTTGATTTGAATTAATTTATATATAAATAATGATTTTGTAGTCGGTAGCCGAGCAGATAAAGTTATCGATTGTGCAAAAAGAGAACATTACGGGTTCCAACCCAGCTAGAGGCAAAAATATAAAAATTAATATTTGAAAAATAATAACGGCTTCCTCTCTCCAAGAACTGACAATCCCTGGTTCTAAAGAAGCCCGAACGCCTTCGTCCATCGGACTATTTCAATAACCAGGCAGGCAATCGCGTAACCTGATATAGAAATAGATCAATGAAAATTCGGATTTAATGACCTTCTCAACTGTCCAAGAACCCACTATCATGGACACATCTGCAAAATTAAGAACATACAAAAAACTCCTGGAGAGGATGGTATCATTGCCGAGTTAAGAAAAATCTTGGTCTTGAGGGAGCGATCTTGCGTGATCCTGAGCCATCCCATACATAAATAATAATGATATATATAATTATTAATGAAATTGAATCTTGTGAAAGTTTATTATAATTAAACCAATTTATTATTTTATTTAAAGCAAAAATAATTATTAAAAATAACACAACATAATTATAAAATACATATATAAAAATAAATTTATTAAATATACTTAATCTGCAAAGATTCTTATCAATTCGAGGAAAGAATGAACTTTTTATATTCAACTGTTTAATTTAAGACAATAATTGAATATTAACAATGTTCAATGTAGATAACAATTAATTAATTTATAAATAAACAAAATATTTTATTATATAAAACATGACCACTAACCTGTATAAGTTGGATATTTGTGCTCCATGATTGGAATTTCAGTCATAATGGATATATTTACTTCAGGTTCAAACAAAAAATTAATAGATAATATTGAATGGAATAATTTTTTAATTTAACAAAAATATATACTTGAATATTAGTATATTCGAAAAGAAATGAGAAAAATTAAAAATTATGAGAAATGAATGTTTTCTATAGATGAAATTAAGCAAGTACAATAAATCCGCCAGATGTCAGGGCAGTCGATGTAAAATCCATGTTTGAATCCATTCAATATTAAATACTCAGTCGCCTCGCAATTTTTGAATTTTGTTTTCCAATAAAATTAAATTTTCAATGTACTAAGGACGGGCGCTTTTGAGGGTGTATAAGCACAAAAAATCTATAAATTGGCAACATAGATTCAGGATATTTTATATTTTAAACTAATTTTTCAAAAATTAAAGTTCCTAAGAAATGAGAATGGTAACAATGTTCCAAGATTTATTCCGACTTTTGGTTGATTTCTGTCAGATGTTTATTTTTCTTAATCTAAGTCAAAATTCACTGTGTCTCGAGTCTTTGATTAAACCAACTGAGTCAACTGGGACATCAACTAGTTATTCGATTCAGCATAATTTATTATGAAATGTTCCGTATTTTAAAGCCATTTTCCTTTTTTCCTCATTTAGTCCAAAACGACCTCTTGTTTTTTTACCGACCCCGACGCTATTAGGTTTTCGAGGGCTTAGGAGTTGATTTCCTTTTTCATTTTTCTTCTCTTCAACATGTGGAAGGCAACGGGAAACCACCACATTACAAATCCCGAGAATATGCATCATGACGATTTCTCTTCGAGTAAAGAATTCCGGAGGTAAACTAGCCCATCGTTCGGATCTCCGGGAAGGGGCTACCCGAGGAGAGACCATCATAAAGGGAAAAATAAATAATGACGTTCTACGAGTCGGAGCGTGGAATGTTCAGAGAGTAGATAAACTAGTGAATTTAAAGCGGGAAATGGATAGACACAAATTGGACATTATTGGGATTAGTGAAATGAGATATCCAGAAGAGGGAGATTTTTGGTTCGAAAACAGCCATAGAATCATTCACACGGGGGGCAGAATGGGAGGGCAGGAGTGGGCATTATTATGAATAAAAAAATAGGGCAAAGGGTAAAGAATTATCTACAGGTAAGCGAAAGGATTGTTATGATCACAGTGGATTCGAAACCGAAAGATACTGTGATAATCCAGGTATACATGCCTACTACATCATATGAGGACCAAGATAAAGAAGAAATGTACGAACAAATTGAAAACCTGATGAAGCGAGTTAAAAAATCTCTGGCTCGACAACCCTTCATGGGTCTTGGCCTACTGAATTGGTTGCTGTCCTAATTGGAAACAGTACCGAGGGGTCAAGTGGTTAGCTCAACGCACATCTACAACCTTCGTTTCAGTTTTCTTAACCGAGATTCGCTACTTCTCAATCAAGCAGCTACTCATTTATCCTCACGAGGCTGAGTGAACCCCGTTCCAGACCCTATACTTACAGAAAAATTTCTGAGCATAGCCGGGAATCGAACCCGGGACCTCCGGGTTGCCAGTCAGTTACTCTGACCATTAGACCACGGAGGCGGTACCAAATTTCTCGAAAGATGGGGAAAAATGTTTAACAAGCGATATGGAGTATACTTTGAATCATTCTTCCGAATTTAACATGTTTTTTTATAAAAAATCCCCATTTCATACTTGTACACCTGGTATATATTAAATATAGATATGTATATGGAAAACTCACCCTGTATATGTATACCAGTGGCGTGGGATCCATGGATGCTGGGCTTCACTAAAATTGCAAAACTTCCAAGAGTATTTTCATAACGCGTTATAAAAATCTAATGTTAAAGTTAAAAAAAAACCGTAAAAATTATGCGTTTATCTATGAATTTTACAAATAAAAGTGAAAAGTAAAATAGAATTTTAAAAATTAAAGTGTTCCTTTTTGTATAGCATCGCCTGGCTGAAATGTTACCGCCCGCCACTGGTATTTATATATCTATAATTAACGTAGGAGGGGTTTCACTTTAATTGGCTCGTAGGGGTCAAATAGCACACGTATTTATTGTTAAAAGTATTTATTTACAAAAAGGGGGCTTACATATTTTGTCTAGGGGCAAATCATCTTAAAACATCGTTAATTAATACATCGTAATGGGTTACTTAAATCAACAACCGTCTTTAAGCCATTCTCGCTTTCAACTGGCCACTGCCGTTGTCAGCTGACTCCCAGTTGCAACTCACATTCACACATGAAAATATGAGTGGTGGGGGGATGCACTTGTCAGTCGACACCCCATCAAAACAAGTTGTCATAGTATTATTTATGACATACTTTTAGCTTAAAAGTGTCGGCGATCTATACAGTGGCTGGAACCCAGAAGATGGCCCTTCGGAAAGGACAACGGGTCGAAATCCCTTGACTGGGCACGTGATAAACATATGCTCTTAATAAAATAGAAATTAAGACAATTCATTAAAATAATTTCCCCACATTAATATATATGTGTGTATGTTTATTTGCATCAAGCAGAGGACAACCTCTTTCTCTTTATGATACTTCTCACTCTTCCAGTGTCAATGGCCAGATCCTATTATTATATTATTAATATATTATGTTGGATTACTTTCTTAATATATGTTAACATATGCAAATACGTATAGAGGGGGTGATCGGTATTTTCGCCAATTATAATTTATATATATTTATAGATAGTTATAAATCTATTTGAACAAAATTATATATAATTAAAATTAAGTTTATTTATTTTACTAAAAAAAAAAAAACTAAATTAATATAATGTAATAATTTTATTATAATATTGTTAAAAAAAAATCTATTTGATTTTTGTTATCAAAAATATTAGTGAAATACATTATAATAATTAAGATAAGTGTAATGTAAACTTTCTAAAACGATAAGGCTTTAAGAGTATTTGCAGGGGATTTCCCTTGTCAAGCGTAACGAGTAATGAATTATATATGATATTATTATAAAGCATGAATATAATTGAAAAATCAAGTTAATATATAAACAGCTCAAATTTGTGAAAAGTAAATATTCAAACATGTAAGAGAGTTTCAAATAAAAGAAGCATACAATAGATACAACGGGAAAAGTACAAATAGTCTTACTAGACACAAAGGTTGAATCTAAATGACTGTTGGACGTCAGAGATCAGCTTCAACTTCTTCTAATTTAATTGCCTTGTACGTAACCTCATTTATTTGATTGACATTTCTGATTTTTATTTCATTTATTTATTTAAAATAGAAGCAATAGAGTCAATTTTCTTGCACTGCGGTATCAAATGCTTTTTGAGACTCTTCTTTTCTGAGAAATGCCTATCGCAGTGTTATCAGACCAAAGGTTTTTGGCGTGTATGAACAAGTAAATGTCTCTCGAGATTTGACTTCCGTGAGAAACCCTTCTCGCAGTGATCACATACGAAAGGCTTTTGGCCCGTATGAATAAGTAAATGTCTTTTGAGATGAGCTTTTCGAGAGAAACCCTTCTTGCATTGATCACATACGAAAGGGTTTTCGCCTGTATGAATAATTAAATGCCTGTTGAGATCACCTTTTTGCGAGAAACCCTTCTCGCATTGTTCACAAACGAAAGGCTTTTCCCCAGTATGAATAAGTAAATGTTTCTTGAGATTACTCTTATCTGAGAAACCCTTCTCGCATTGTTCACAAACGAAAGGCTTGTCGCCTTTATGAGTAAGTATATGCTTTTTTAGAGATCCTTTTTCTGAAAAACCCTTCTCGCAGTGATTACAGACGAAAGGCTTTTCCCCAGTATGAATAAGTAAATGTTTATTGAGATTACTCTTATCTGAGAAACCCTTCTCGCAGTGATCACATACGAAAGGCTTGTCGCCTGTATGAATAAGTAAATGAGTCTTGAGTTGACTCTTATGTGAAAATCCCTTCTCGCATTGATCACAGACGAAAGGCTTTTGGCCAGTATGCTTGTTATTAGAAATAGTTCCCAAAAATTGATTAGTTTGTTTTGTTTTCAATTTTTTTTTATTGCTAGGAGAGGGTAAAGAACATTTGGCGGCATTATATTGATCATGAAAGGTGACTTTAGAAGCCTTCTCGCTCTGAGGATTGATGGCAATAGGGGGCTCCGATTTGGTTTCAACACCGTATTTCCGATCTCTAAGATGACTTGAGAAGAGTACTTCTTCTGAATGGCCTTCCTGTATATGACTTTCGAATTCAGACAATGATAGAAATCCTGACAAACATTCCTCACAGAAATAATCTTCAGTTTCATTCTTAGTTCTATTACTTGTATCTGGAAAAAAATAAATGTGTTAAAGAGATGAATTTAGAGATGAAATTCAATATAGAGCAGAAAAGTTTATTGTAGTTTTGTTATTTTTAATTGTGAAATCATTCAATTATATCGTTAGATAAAAGTAGTATATTAGCCCAGTCAAATTAGACAAATCGGTAGATAAAAATCCCAGAATTTTGGAAATGGTCTTAAACGCTTCCCTTAGACTTGGATTAATAATGTCTCTCAAAAGTCCCCAAGGTTGTGGCTTGATTTTTAGGAGGGGGGCTTAAAGTTCCCCTTTTCCAGCTTTTCGCTTATAACTTGTAAACGGCCAATATTTTGTAAATAACCGTCCTATAGTAAATTAAAGAGGACAAAATTTCTCCTGGATCACTTTTGAATACCTATCCCAAAAACTCGCACTTTTTTCGATTTTTTTCCCATTTTGACCATGAAGGAGCACGTTTTCGACAAAGACGATTCTATACATTTTTAAACTAGATTAAATTTGCTAAAATTAAAACAAAGTTTCAACTTAATTCGATAATGGAAACCCGGCCGCAATAAGGTTGTAGTATTGAAATAGAAATACAATTTTTTGCAAAAAAATGGCAGTTTTTCCTTCATGGAAAATGCTTGATGTCTATAAATCTAGGAGTTTTTACAAAAAAGTGGTCCAAGTAAACAAAATTTCCTATAGAATGAAATAGGAATCAAGTTTCTAGGATGAGTGGTTTTTATTTTAAGTAGGAAAACTGGGATTTTATTTTTGCAAAAAAAATTGTAGTTTTTCAAAACTACAACCTCAATGCGGCCGGGTTACCATTATACAATTAAGATGAAACTTTGTTTGAATTTTAGCAAATTTAATCTAGTTCAAAAATAAAATCGAACTACTACAATAATATCTTTTAATCGACGCGAAATTTTGTCCACTTTAATTTAGTATAGGACGGTTATTTACAAAATATGGACCGATTTCGAGTTATAAGCGAAAAACTGTAAAAAGTGAACTTTTAACCAACCCCCCCTTAAACTTAATCCCTTGGATATCATAATGGTCTCCGAAATGGAGGACAAAGGCTTAATTTCATCTATATTAGAGTTTGAACAAAAGTTTTAGGAGAATGCTTCCAAGGTTATAATTCAAATAAATGAACTTACCCTCAGCTGATGTATTTCTTCGCAATTGAAATTTCATTTTTAAAATTAAATGTAATTTCATATGTATACATTTCTTTTGATGTTTGTTCAAGAATTCTTCACTAATGAACATTGTCCGACAATCACAGCACAAGAAATGTGGCCCTGAAAAAGATATAATTTCACTTATTATTAGTTAGATACAGGGCCGTACCTAGGAATTTTTTCTGGGGGGGTTAATATCTGATAAGAATCTGCCGCCCTCTTTTTTGGCATTTACCTAGGGAAATAAAAATCGGGGTGCCAAGACTATTTTCACCCAAAAGTCGTTAAAATAGTTTTAGAAAAAAAAAGTTGAGAAAAATGTTTTAATAAAAGTATTTATCTGACCAAAAACATAAATGTGAAAAAGGGGCCAAGTTCGGTACAAACGGCATCGCCGACAAAAGGGTTGAGATCTAAACGGGTACCAAGTTCCATAGCATTTGCTTAAATCATAGCTATAGGGATGTGCAACGTTTTTCAATTGATTTAAAAGAAAATTTGTTACGTTCTTTGATATTAAATTTATAACTTGGCAAGTTATAATAGTCAATAACTTACGTTTAACATGATGATATTTAATACAAGCTTAAACTTTAACTTTGCTAGTTGTTCTTATTTTATACCACAAACAATTTAGTTGGATATAAAACTTGTCAATTTATGAATTTAATATCAAAGAACGTAACAAATTTCCTTTTAAATCAATTGAAGAACGTTCTACATCCCTATAGCTATGATTTATGCGACTGCTATAATACTTGGTATCCGTTTAGATCTCAACCCTTTTGTCGGCGAAGCCGTTTGAACCGAACACTTCATTTCGGACACCGAAGTAGGGAAAGTTTCGGTTTTTACAATTTTCTCCTTTATTAATGTTCCAAGCTTTACCAGTATGCCCTATTTCAGAATTCTAGCTTGATTGTATTTTGAATATACATATGTTAATTAAGCCTATAATAAATTTCACCCCTTCATTTTAGGTCCTGAAAAAGGGAAAGTTTCCTTTTTTCGACTTTTTCCTTTAACTGTAGCCCAAACTCTACCAGTATGCCAAATTTCAGCATTCTAGGATAAGCGGAAGTATATACTTTAGGTTTTTGATATGTCAGTCAGTGAGTCAGTGTTAAAAATATAACTGTTCAGAGCTTAATAACACAAGAACTATAATAGATTTATTCATGAAATTTGGGATGCTAGTTATTCTAGTGGGTCTTATTAGGCGTGAAAAATTTTCAAGAATGTATGTCTAATAGTTTTTGAGTTATGCGGGAGTCGAAAGTAGCTTGAAATGGTTCTGGCTGACACACTGACCGTGTGTCTAGATTATGTATTAAGCATATTATAAGTACACATAGAAATTTTACAAAACAAAATCCAATCTTCTTTTTTTATTTGCAAACATATTTAAAACTTTGTCGGTGGAAATGTCCATGTCTCTATGAATAGACATAAGAGCTAATCCGGTAAGTCTATCGCTTGGCCACAGGAGTTCCTTAGTATACGTACGAATTAAGCCTCCTCAAAGTAGAAAATGTTCTCTCTGGGGAGTGAGTGTGTGTGTGTGTGTGTGTGTTTTTTCATCATAGGCTCCACGAGGAGTGCTTGATGAAAGTCATGATTTAAAAAATAAAACAATAATTTTAAAAAATGTTTTACCAAGTACCAACACCAAATTCCTTAAAAACTAATAAACAAATAAATAGAACAAAATATACAAATATACAAATAAATAAATAAAACAAATATACAAAGTAATCCTGCCAATGTCAAAAATCAAGTCCAGACATGATCGTCGTTTAAAAACTCGCTAATCCGATAGTATGCCTTTTTTACTAGTGTGCGCTTAGTAGTGCATCAAAGTCACTGGCAAAGTTGCAAAAATGTTTATTATTTTAAATAGGTATTTAAATTAATATTTATATAAAAAAAAATTATTACCCGGGCTGTTATAATTGTTTTTAAATTGTTTAAAAAAAAGCAAATGACCTCTTTATAAAATAAAAAAAAGAAGATATATTTCGGGGGGGCGACCCTTCTTAACCCCCCCCCCGCCGTGGGTACGGCCTTGGTTAGATATAAATGTTTAAAGTCCCCATGGACATTATAATTAAACCAATTTATTCTTTTATTTAAAGACAAAATAATTATTAAAAATAACACAATATAATTATAATATAGAGATAAAATAAATTTATTAACTATAATCTGTTCAAGATTTTGACAATCTGCATAAGATTCTGATCAATTCGAGGCAAGAATGAACTTTTCCTATTTATCTGTTTAATTGAAAACAATAATGAAAAAATAACAATGTACAATATAAATGACAATTAATTATTTAATAAATAAACAAAATATTTTATTTATATTCCATGACATGTTGACAGATGAGAACTAACCTGTATAAATTGGGTAATTGTGAACCATGATTGCAATTTCAGCCATAATGGATATATTTTCTTCACGATCAAACAAAAAATTAATAGATAATATTGAATGGAATAGTTTTTTTAATTTAATAAAAATATATACTTGAATTTTACTATATTCGGAAAGAAATGAGAAATGAATGAGTTTTCTTTGGATGAAATAATGCTAAATACAATAATTCCTCCAGATGTCAGGGCAGTCAATGTAAAATGTCCCTCTCAATTTTGAATCCATGATATATTAAATACTCAGTCGCCTCGCAATTGAAGAGTTTTGTTTTCCAATAAAGTTCAATTCTCATGGTACTCAGGACCAGGATCGACGAGAGCGTGGGTAGTTACCCCTGGGCCCGGCTCTAGAACTGTTAAATAAATTTTTGTACTTCTACAATTTATTACTTATCTTTTTCAAATACACTCAACAGCAAAAATAACCGGACAGTTGATAAATTTTTTTTTATTTTTTGATAAAAGATTTAAAATAAATTTCTCATAAAATAACCGAACCAAAATATAATAAATAATAATAAATATAATTTTAAGTGTTTACACTTTCGATTAATTCATGGAAACTTAATATTATAGAAAAAAATTGAATTTAATGAAAATCGATCATTTATTCTTTTTGTCTTCCAAACTGTTCATTCATTCATCGTATAAAAGGTCTTATACGAGACATTTTTTTAATTTACCATATTTTTTTTATTTTAATAAATATTTCTGTTTTTTAACATCATATTTATTAAGCCAGAAAAAAATTAAAATGCCGTTTTAGCTTTAGAAATAATTTTTTTAATTACTTTATCTAGTCAAAATATGGAAATATTTTTTTTAATATTGTATTTATTGAAGTGCATATTAATGAGGCAGACCAAAAAAAGAAGAAGATAATTTATACTATCTTTTTATTCATAAACCGACGTTTCGGAGGCTATTCCCTCCTTCTTCAGGCTGTTGAAAAGTCAGTGAAGGAAATCCAATGGGACATTCCCCTCTGTCTCCTCTTTCAGTGGCAGGAACAATAATATATTATATTCTATTTCATTCTCACCAGACTACACTATAATTCTGCTGAGAATAAAATACAATATAAATATAATATATTATTGTTCCTGCCACTGAAAGATTAGACAGAGGGTACCATAAATGCCAACTTTTCGATTTCAACGACTGATTTATTTATTTCGCCACGGAGAGGGGGGCAACCCTTTACAGAAAGAATAGAGATTCGTTTATAAATTAGGTTAAAACCCTCATCAGCCGCCCAAACAATTACGCCAGATGTTATGGCTATTAGTTAAAAGTACATGTAGGACTCCAGAACCGAGACCAGAGTGTTGGGAGCGCCAAAAGCGCCCCACAACTGTGCAATGCGATCAAGAAGAGAGAGAAATAAAAACAATAATCAATGTAAAAAATAAAAATAATCAAAAGCTTGCTGTACTCCTTCTAGACTATATCGAGCTTAAGATTCGAATTTCGTAGCTCTGATTGTTCGGACGCTACTCCCCCTTAAATGAACGTCGCGACGCCCTATGTGTGTGTGTGACTCTGGTTAAGAGTCTGCCACCAGAAGGCGTCTAAGTCGCGAGTCCGGTTGGCATGTGCGCTGCCTGCCGGCCTTTTTCTTTATTCGTTCTCTCTTGCTCAAACAACCATATACACACATCTAAAAGTCGAAGCTTCGACGAGCCATTGTATGTTCATTTTTGTACATTAAATAATTGTTTTTCGATTATATAAATTGGATTCATTTACCCAAACTGAAGAGCTGTTATTCAGTCCGGCCCTTCAGTCCTCCTACACGCTCTCCACCCTGGTGTACGCCGGTACGACACTGGTGAACGATGCAGGAATATAAACGTGCCCCACATTTTGGTGACCTAAATCAGTGGACAGAAACAGTGCTTTCGCGGCACAAGTGCTATTAGTGCCATCAAAATTCCCTTTGTTCTTCTGTGAATACGTGTTCTACATACATTCAGATATTCAAATCTCTATATATACATTCAACAAAACAAAACGGTCAGATTACAACATTCAACAAATTCTCCCGACATTACAAATTTTGATGCAATAAACTTGCATTCATCTCCCGCCATCGACTTTCTTATATTTCCCCTCTTGCAAAAGGCGCCTCTCCGTATTCGCTACGAGCTAAGCCAATAGCTGGAAATTAATTATAAAAATAATTTTCATATGAAGACATCATAATATTTATTAAAAATAAATATTGTTTCGAATATATTTATTTACAAATGAAATAAACAAAATATATCAATATTTCGCTGTCAAGTATATAAAGAAAAATTGAATAAATAATAAATATATGTTCTTCCTTGCATATTGCATAAATATGTATACATGAAAATAAATAAACAACTAATCTTCACATAATACATTATATTTTATGTTAAGGAGGAATAATTGTTTTTTCACATATACAAATATAAAGGAAGAAAACAATTAGCGCATCATTATTTACATCGTCTACAAACATGCAAACATATGTAAAACAGTAAACAAGAATACATTTAAAATATCGACATCTATCCTATTCTTATATCTATATATTTTATTTTCATCTGTTAATGTTCATTGCTTGGAACATTTAAAGAAAAATAAACAAACCAGACTGTATTCAGATCTCGATCAACGGTTACTGACTATTATTTATTTGCAGAAAATGCCACGAAAATTATCTCTTTTGACAACGTATCGAAGTAATGTTTTTGCTGTGGTCACTGACCTTTGACCAAACCAACAAACTCAAAGATACGGAATGGGATATGATGGAGATAATTTATTCAAAAGGCTCAAGAGGATGCTAAAAAATTCGATGAACTTCAAGGAGATCGTTGAGGCTAATGAACCTCTAGACCCAAATGAAAGGATCGACACCATAAAATCCACTTTGGCCTTCAATTACGCGTTGTTCAAAATCGAATTAATCGCGCCTGCGAAGCCTGACACCTCCTGCCCCTTCCCCCATCAACGTTGCCCCGGCGCCGTCACCATTAGTGCAGATTGATCTCCTTCCCTTTGACGGAAATATTAATCAATGGAAGGAATTTCTTTCGTTGTTCAACTCCGCTGGTTCACACGAACACCTCCTTGGACCACACGCAGAAGCTCAATATCTCTGTTCCCATCTGAGAGGTGAGGCTGCTTCCGTCATTGCCGATTTCGAGATGGAACCACAGCGCTACATTCTCGCTTATAACGCCCTTTAAGCGTTACAACAACCCCGCCGTATGGGAGCGCTTTATCTTTCGAAGATCGGCGAATTTACTCCTATCGCCTGCCCCGTCTGCGTCTGCACTGCGAGCATTTCTCAATGTCCACCAAACTTCTGTTAGTGCACTAAAGGCTCATAAGAATGATGAACCTCGCCGACTTCATGCTCCTCACTGCGGCCTTAAATAATCTGGATGACGACACTCGAGACTCCTTTGAGCATCAGTACATCTCCGAATCCATTCCTAAGTTCCAGCACCTCGTCGATTTTATTACCAACAGAGTGAGAGCTGCCGAACTTAGAGATATCCCAGCTAGCTCTATTCGCCTCCTGTGCATGGCTCACCTCAGCGTCGTTCATCAATTCGCCCACCACCACCAAGAGCGCCTACCCCTCACCGCCAAGACGCCGAACCTCTCGATCGAGCCCTGGCTTTTCGTGCGTTTATCACCAAACTACATCGTCATCTGGAGGTGGCAGGTGCCAGTATTGTAATGGCGAGCACTCTACCTTCTCCTGTTCCACCTTCCGCAGATTGTCAGCTGAGCAACGGTACTCAGCCGTTTCAGAGAAGAGTTTATGCGAAAATTGCCTCAGTCCACATCATCATACTTCTCGATGTACATCCCCTCGCGCCTGTCGCGGCCGCGGCCTTCGGCACAACACTCCCTATGTGCGTACCATCCGTTCTGCCAACCTCACACGGACTTGAAGCAAATCAAACATCCAATTCGCCACCCCGAATAGAAGATTGACTATTACCAGTTTACCCGGTGTCATATGTACCAGCCTCTATCCGCGTCCGCGCCAGCGTGGCATATTCTCGCTACAGCCCAAGTGACCATCATCGATATGGATGGTCACCAACCCCTCAAATCCGCGCCTTGCTTGATTCCGGGAGTGGTGCCAGCTTCATAGCCTACGCGTGTGCCCGTCAATTCCCTTTTCCTCAAAACCTACTCATCTTCCTGTTCATGGATTGGGTAATATCTCATTACCTCCTGCTCATAAATTATTAGTGCCAATATACTTCATAATGGCGATCCTCCACATCTACGCGTTGAATTTCTCGTCACCCCCCCAAATTTCTCCCCTTATTCCTCCTCAAAACGTTCTCCATTCAGTCAGCTCTATCTTCAACATCTTACTCAATATGGCGGATCTGATTCCATCAACCACTAGACATCGATCTGCTTCTGGGCGCCGACGTGTTTCCATTTCTTTGTCGTCCCGGCCAAATTATGCCCCGTCGTCAGTCGCCAACTGCTCTTGAAACTAGTCTCGGATGGGTCTGATAGGTCCTTATGGGTATCCACCGCCGTCGCGCCATGTGCATTTTCATTCTTCCACCGTCGACAATGAAGAAAAACCTGCTTGCACGTCTCACCACTCGGTCGTGACTGATCTCACAGCTTGCGGTCCAGATTCTTCACAGTCTAGCAAATTTCACGTACCAATCGCACCATCATCGACGCCACTTCAAGATAACTCTCCTCTTTAACAGACGCCATCACGCGATTATGGGAACTCGACCAAGTGTCCATCTCTCTTCCCATGTCTCCTGCCGACAAGCAGTGCGAGGAGATTTATAGTGCGACCACCAGCCGAGAGAAAAGCGGACGATATTGCGTTGCTCTGCCCTTTTTCGATTCGGGGCTAGGTCATTCATACCATAGTGCTGCGCAACAATTTTATCGTCTGGAACGCCGGCTTCAACGAGAACCAGATCTTAAAGAAGCTTATCACTCATTCATGCGCGACTATCTGGACAGTGGTCACATGGAGTTGGTTCCTCCTAACGAACTTCCATCTCACATACCTTGCTATATTCCGCACCATGCTGTTCATCGCCCGGACGTTCCTCCGTCTAAAATTCGAGTCGTTTTCAATGCCTCCTGTCAAACATCATCTGGCAAATCGTTGAATGATATTCTTCTTACCGGTCAAACTACAGGCTGACATCTTCGCACTCATCAACCGCTTTGTCTTCATAAATACGTATTTAGTGCCGATATCCGCCAGATGTATCGTCAGATTCTTGTCAGAGGGGATCAGCGGGATTATCAACGCATCCTATGGCGGTTCTCACCTCAAGAATCTATATCGTCATATCGTCTTACTACGGTCACTTACGGCGTATCTTCGGCTCCATACCTCGCATTACGCACACTTCAACAACTAGCCACTGATGAGCGTCATCGCTTTCCGAACGCATCCCGTATCCTTCAATCAGATGTATATGTTGATGACATTTTAACGGGTTACTGATCCACAACTGAAGCACTTCGTTTGCGTCACGAATTGGCCAGACCTCCTTATGGCGGGCGGGTTCGAATTACGCAAATGGCTTGCTAATTCATCTACCCTTCTTCAGGGACTTCCAGTCAATCATCTTCGCATCCCTCGTCATCAGACACTCTCACCCTTGACCGTGACCCTGTCGTGAAGATTCTTGGTCTCGAATGGAATCCTGAATTGGATCATTTTGCCTACTCGGTCCAAACACCCGCAGGAACGCGCTAAACGATCGATGCTCTCTCAACTCGCAAGGATTTTGATCCTCTGGCTGGTTGGGACCGGTCGTATTTCAAGCCAAAGTTATTTGTTCAACAATTGTGGATGCAAAAGCTTGATTGGGACTCAACTCCTCTGATCACATCATACAAGCATGGACCCGGTCCAGAGCCCGAACTCCTAATCGCTAAGATCACTATCCCTCGCCATCTTGTGGGCGTGAAAGCTCCTTCTTCAATTAATTCCTTGGTGGGATTCTGTGACGCATCCGAACGCGGAGTACGCCGCGGTGGTCTGCTCACCGCCCTCCCTCACGGGGACCCTGACGTCGCGCTCCTTGCTTCGAGGTCTCGCGTTGCGCCACTTAGAAGATAAATGTTCCTCGCTTGGAATTGTGCTCTGCTCATCTGCTTGCTAAACTCGTACAAATGCTTTGCACACAGTTAATCGATCTCCAAATTGGCTCCGTATTCGCCTTCAGCGATTCCACCGTTGCACTTTGCATGGATTGCAGGCGAGCCTCACAGATGGAAAACATTCGTCGATGGAATGTCCTGAAATACAAGACATCATTCCACCCTCGCGATGGCGTCATGTGACGTCGAACAAAATCCTGCTGATTGTGCCTCTCGCGGACTGCTTCCAAGAGAATTACGTGATCATCCCTTGTGGTGGACGGGCCCCATGTATTGAAGACTCCACCTTATCGATGGCCGACGGGATGTCTATCCGATCCCAACATCCCGCAAAATATTAGCGGAGGAACGGGCTTCTCCTGTCTTTAATCTATTGGTTCGCTCAGAATCCTTTGAATTCGAGGAACGTTTCTCCTCTCTCGACCGCCTTAAGCGAGTGACGGCATATTGCCTTCGATTCTTCCACAACGCCAGGGCATCCATACCGGGAAAGTACGTCAGCATGGCCCTATCACCACCAATGAGTTGAAAAGTGCACTCACATGTATTCTTCGCCGTGTCCAATCGATCACCTTACCCATTGAGAGGGAAGAAGCTGCGAAGTCGGGCACTCGTCACCGCCTAGTGCGACGGCTCGCGCTGTTCCTTGACGAAGATCATGATCTGCGTGTGGGAGGCCGTTTGTCTGCCTCCGGTCTAGCATACGAGCAGCGACACCCTGCATTGATACCAAAATCACATCATTTCACGAATCTCGTCATAGATCACGCACATAAACTTAATTTACACGCCGGTGCATTTTCCACTCACGCCTTTATTCGTCAATCATTTTGGATACTCGATGGACGTAATGTCACCCGTCATCGCATTTCCAGATGCATTGTTCTGCTATTCGTGCAAACCCCAACCTGTCATTCTAAGCTTATGGGAAGCTTACCCGCTGATCGGTTTCGGGCATTCGCTCCTTTTTGCCGGGTCGGCGTGGATTACGCTGGACCATTCCATATCACCACCGGAAGAATCAGGGGTGCCAGAGTCACAAAGGCATGCGTCTGCGCCTTCGTGTGTTTCTCTACTAAAGCTGTGCACCTGGAACTTTCTTCAGATCTCACCACTGCCTGCTTCCTTGCTGCTAACCGAAGATTCGTCTCTCGGAGAGAAATAGTGAAGTCATTTTTAGTGACAATGGGACTAATTTTGTGGGAGCTCATCGAGAGCTTATTAGACTTTCCGTTTCCTCGCCACTGATCACCGCAATCTACCATCATTGCAGCTGCGCCTATTGGAACTGATTGGCGATTTATACCACCATCCGCCCCATTTCGGTGGACTTTGGGAGGCCGCAGTCAGGAGCCGCTACGTCATCTTCGTCGAGTCATGAGAACAGCTTCTCACGTATGAAGAATTCACAACATTACTGACTCAAATTGAAGCCATTCTAAATTCCCGTCCATTATGGCCATTTTCATCAGATGCCTCCGATCTCACAGCTCTCACACCTGGACATTTCCTTATCCAACGCCCACTAAATGCCCTTCCCGTTGCCGACATAAATCATATTTCCGGAAATGGCTTAAGCGTTGGCAGTTTGTTGAGCGCATGCATTTTGGAAGCGATGGCATCTTGAGTATCTACACACGCTGCAACAGAGATCCAAATGGCTGGTCCCTGAGACAGTCACCCGGAATTTTGGTCCTAATCAAGAACGACCAGGCACCAATACATTCATGGCCCCTAGGACGCATAACCAGGATATTTCCCGGTCCTGATAGTGTAATCCGCGTGGCTGAAGTAAGGACAACAAGCGGAACATTTATTAGACCACTCATCAAGCTGTGTCCCCTTCCGAGTCAATGATGACCGCAGGCAGTCATGGCGGGCGGGATGTTCGGACGCTACTCCCCCTTAAATGAACGTCGCGACGCCCTATGTGTGTGTGTGACTCTGGTTGCGTCTGCCGCAAGGAGCGTCTAAAGTCGATCCCGGTTAGCTATAATGCGCTGCCTGCCAGCCTTTTTTTTCTTTATTCGTTCTCTCTTGCTCAAACAACCATATACACACATCTAAAAGTCAGGCTTCGACAGCCATTGTATGTTCATTTTTGTACATTAAATAATTGTTTTTCGATTATATAAATTGGATTCATTTACCCAAACTGAAGAGCTGTTATTCAGTCCAGGCCCTTCAGTCACTCCTACGCTCTCCACCTGGTGTACGCCGGTACACTGATACTTATGGTACTATGGGGAGGGGTGTGGTACATACGCACTGACCATTTGATTTTTGGCCCCTTTGTGGCCTCTGGGGACCACAATATCTGGTTTTATGTCAACGTTTGTCAGTGGTTCACCCAAGATATTTTTAATAACCGTCGGTAGATCCACATCTCAAATCCTTCAATTTTCTTCTCTAATACTTTGGCTTCCATTCTGTACATTAAAACAGGGAACACATAGGACTCTACTGTTCTAATTTTTGTGGCCAGAGAAAGATCCCCGCAATATATGAGGTGTCTGATTTTTGATAGGGTTGCTCTCTTGCCATTTCTATACGGGTGGGTATCTCCTTGTCAAGTTCCCACTGGTCGTTCAGGGGGCTTCCCAGATACTTGAACTTATCTACTCTTAGGCCGTATTCTGCACTGGTAAGGTTGACTCTGTTTACAAAATACTGCATATCCGACAGGTTTATTTATAGCCAAGAGTACTGACTGTATCATCAGCATTACGGATGTTGTTTCGATATTCTCCATTTATTCTGATGCCTACCTCCAGACCAGACAAGGCATTCGAGAAGATTTCCTCTTAATAGATGTTAAAAAGAAAGAATGGATTTCAGGAAACACAATTCTGACGCACTCCCCACCCTATCTGAATTTTTTCAGTCCATCTTCTTCCACTTTCTGACTGAAAAGTTAATTAAAAATTAACTTTTTTTCATCTCTGAGATAGAAGCTCTCAAAGTGTCAGAACCCAGACAGGCCATCGGAATACTTCACCTTATATTCTATAGAATATATTATAAATGTAAAACTAAAAAATTAATGTGTGTCCGTCTGTCTGTTTTTACCGCTCGTCACAGCGAATTATATTACCTCATTTTACTAAATCGCGAGAAATAAAGAAATTGTAAAGTATAATCTACATTTTGTTATTCGAATAAATATAAGTATATATTGAAGGAGACAATAAAAGACTGTGTCTTCTGCTTGAATTATACATTTTATTTATTTTATAACGAGACTATAGTTTCGTTATAAATAAATAAAATGTATAATTAAAGCAGAAGACACACTCTTTATGTAAAAATTATGCTAATCGGCACAATAACTTTCAATTTAATATAAGTATATAAGTAATTAAATAAACTGCAACGGATCGTTGCTAAACTTTATCCAAACTCATTTGAAATATTAATATGTTTATTCGTTTATTATTAATCAGATATCACTTGCTATTTGCAGTCCATGTTGACTTAAATTCAAAAATATCGATTGATTCTCATCTAATACTTGAGGAATAACAATTCTACATGGATTTTTGACGTTTCGATTATTATTGGTAACCATTGCTGAAGACATGGAGGAATCGACTTAAAATAAAAAATAACAATCGATTCTTATCTACTACTAGAGGAATAACCTTAATTGCATTCCATTTTTGATGTTTTGACTATTAATGGCAACCTCTACTGAAAACTTGGAAGAATCGACTTAAAATCAAAAAGACTAAATTCTTACCCCTTACAAAATCCATTTCGTGATTCGGCAAATAATTGTTAATGAAATTAGAAATAATTGTAACTTATATTTGGCATGTTCCTTTTTTATATTTTATATATTTGTAATTGGATTATCGGATTTTTTAGGAACGGGAGATGGATAATAAAATTCAAACCACTATCTAAATAAAATTAGTATTATAATATTAGTTTTTTGAATCATGAATAGACAGGGTTCTGTTTCGCAAACATATTTTTATAACTCAGTGCCCGTCTGAGAACAAAAAAATATATTTACAGATAATATTTTTGGATAATTTTTTCTTAAAAATACAAATTAAATAGTAATTAGTGAATATTCAAACCTGTTTGAATTATGTTATGATTAGGTGGAAACTGGAGTTATATTAACATGTTTTTATTTTTATTTTTACATATTTAGTTCAATGATCAAAACCTACGAACCAATGAAATTAGTTCGGCCATATTTTCATTTATTATAGATATGTAATCGGTGTTGTTCAATTTTCACCCACAAAAGATATCTCACACATCACACTTTTCAATACAGATAAGAGTAAAAGTATCCTCTTTAGAAGTAATTTTTGTGGACAAGACACTCATCCAACTCTTTTCGACATTAAGACAACTACACTATACCAGTCAATTAACCAGGATCAATGACCATCAGTTAAAGACCTGCAAATTCAATTACATTCTCGTCATATTTCTAAAATTACGCTATAAATTATCAAAATAACTTCAACCTGTTTCTTATTTTTGCCCCTTTCTTGCTCATTATCTGGTCTGCCCCCACCCCCCGAATAATGAAAATACTAAAAATATAAAAAAATAATAAATAAATATTAAATAAATTGCAAAAACATATAAAAATATTAAAAACATCAAAAACAATAAGAAAAACAAAAAAAATGTTCAAAAAACCAAAATAATAATAAAATATTTATCACTAATTTAGTTGCTGAAGCTTTTATTAACTGAGAGTCGTTAACCTTCAGTCCTTCAAGACCCGAATCCACTGATATCTTCAACTCCGACCCGATCCCTGAAATTTCCTCCTCTTTTCACGATACAAGGGCTCATCGCAGACTACAGGGATTGCAACTTCTTCTCTTACTCTTATCAGTATCATTAGAAATAAGAATATCTCCCAAACCAATGATAAGTCAAATGGTGTGCACTAAATGGGCCTCTCTCTCTGCACTTTCCATTTATATACCCCACTAATCCGATAATCTTAGCTAATGTTCTTCCTGGAAAATCATTAGCAGCTAATGAGGTGACGTCAAACGATATTCACCTATTCCCAATAATTAATTATAATTGGTGGGATTATTATTTATAATTAATTGGTAGTGATTAGTGAATAGCGTATGACGTCACCTCATTACCTACTAATGATTTTCCAGGAAGAACAACAGGAAAGAATCGATCGGATTATCGGATTAGAGGGGTATATTACAAGTGGGAGAGGAGATTTTTTCTAGCGACTTCTACTGTAGTCGCTTAATTCGGGTTTAATCAGGAGAATAGACAATGCGCGGTTCCCGACCTCAGGCCAGTTCAAACGCAGTGGCCGGGTTAACCTCCCTAGGATCCTTTATTCTGGCCTCAAAGGGGCCACTCTTCACATTTATGAGGTGATTTTTGGACCAAATCAATTTCATTCAAGTATTATTTTTTTTAATGTTTATTTCTTAAATAAAAAGTTGATACAAAAGATTGTGGTTTTTTAAAATAATTACTGATTGGATTGAATAAAAATGTTTTTTTTTTGTATTAGTGGTCATATTTGAAGTCGAATGGTATGTGATAAACACGGTTAAATATTTATTTGTAATACCTGAGAGACAAATGGTGTTTTCTAAAGATAGGTTAAATAAATAATTAGTACTAAAATTAGTGAAAATAATAATATGCTTTTTAAAACATTAAATAAAAATTAGAACGGTCAACATAATAAACATAAAATCAGAGAAAAAAAATAAAGTATTCGTGGAAGTAATTTACTTCAAGTGACAAAACTAATATTCTATGCAGTATTAAAACTGTTAATATTAAGAGTCAAACAATAATACACTCGTCGTTAAATTAAATGAAAAATTTTCAAGGATTTCTAAAATGTAAAATATTTAAATGCCTTGTGAGAGCAGATTTTTCTGAGAATCGTCGTTCACACTAATCACAGGTAAAGGGCCTCTCACCTGTATGTGTCCTTAAATGAATAGTGAGTTTATATTTTCGTGAGAATCGTTGTTCACACTGACCACAGCTAAAGGGCTTCTCACCAGTATGTGTCCTTAGGTGTCTTATGAGAATAGCTTTTAGTGAGAATCGTTGTTCACACTGACCACAGGTAAAAGGCTTCTCACCAGTATGTTAAATGTTTTGTGAGAGCAGATTTTTCTAAGAACCGTCGTTCACACTGATCACAAGTAAAGGGTCTCTCCCCTGTATGTGTCCTTAAATGTCTTGTGAGATCATATTTTCGTGAGAAGCGTTGTTCACACTGAAAACAGCTATAGGGCTTCTCACTTTTATGTGTCCTTAAGTGTCTTGTGAGATCAGATTTTATTGAGAATCGTTGTTCACACTGACCACAGCTAAAGGTCTTTATATATGTATGTGTCCTTAAGTGTGTTGTGAGATTATATTTTCGTGAGAATCGTTTTTCACACTGATGGCAGGCAAAGGTTCTCTCCCCTGTATGTGTACTTGAATGCATTGTGAGATTATATTTTTGTGAGAATCGTTGTTCACACCGATCACAGGCAAAGGGTCTCTCCCCTGTATGTGTCCTTAAATGTCTTCTGAGATGAGATTTTTGTAAGAATCGTTTTTCACACTGATGACAGGGAAAGGGTCTCTCCCGGGAATGTATCATCGAATGTAGAGTGAGATTTGTTTCGAATGTGAATTTCATTTTATACTGGGTACAATCGAAGAAATTCTGACCTGAATGTTATACAAAATGTTAAAGTATTTTTTATAATGATTTCATTGGATATTAAGGATGAAATTTACCTTATCTGATAAATTAATATTCAAATGATTATTGCAATAGCAGCACAGATTAAGTGGCCCTGAAATGAAACTTAAATCAATTAACATTATATGTCTAACCGTACATCCTAGAATCCCGATGTATGATTTAACATGAAAAACTAATTTAACATGAATGAGATATATATAAATGAATCCTAGTGATGAAATAATAGTTAATATTGTAATATTATAGTAGGTGTTAACATGTGCCCTGGTATATACATGCCCTTCCCACTTTTAATCTAACGAAAGCCCAACTATGAATTATAGAGCAATAGATTAAATTTACAATTATAAATAACCTTAAAAAATATTAGGTTGGTCAAACAATACGCTTTATTAGATGAAGAAGGGGTATCAGCCAAAGTTGGATGGGGTGGGTTCAGCAACAAAGGATACACTCGTCGGAAAATTAAATTGACATAATTAGAAATCTCAAAGATAATCACAAGAGGTTGTAATCTACTAAATCCGAGATGGAATGGATTATTTATTTATAAATATAAGTCAGAAGGGTTATTATCATACCCTCAAGGAATCGAACCCGAGTGCCAAAATGACCGATCGGCTACTCTGTGAGTAAAGCCAATCAGACAAATGTATAGCGCTAAATATTTACCAAATCTTTATTTGTACTCTTATATTCTAATGGAAAAGATTTCGATTGCCTAGAATAACAGAGTTGATGATTTCTAAATAGAAATCATTGAAGGTGTCATCTACATGATGCAAATTAAATATAGACATATATCGAATATAAATATCTATTGTTTATTTATGAGAGTATAGTTTCGATGGTTTGATCTTCATCATCAGTGCTTTTAATTAGAAATATTTCAATTATATTTATAAATATGTACACCAAGCAGTAGACAACCTCAATGAGCTCCTTTTATTAATATTTTTTGGGTATCCCTCCTACAGAGATAATTAGATTATAATATTCATTAATACCTATTAATATAAAAAATACTGATTTTCTCTAGAAGAAATATTTTAGATTATTAATTAATTTAACCAATGTAAGACTAACCTTTATAAATTCAATAGCGGTGGGATTGATATCAATAATCTGAAAGGAATCCATTGTTCTTATATATTTTAAAATAATCTTGAACACAAAATTATAGAAAGAAAGAAATTATTATTACTTTATCAGAAAAGTAAAAATCTAAGATGGAGTCTTGATAGAAGAGATGAGTTTCCAATTCTAATCGAGAGATGGCAGTAGGGTAGGGATTTGTGGAAAATTCATCATCATCATTGAGTATACAGTTCCTAAGACTGGTTTGATGCAACAATCCGTCTCCACTCGACTCTGTCCTCCGCCAGCTGTTTAACCTCTCTAAATGTCTGGCATCCCATATCCCCAATTATTTGGTTGAAATATTCTAATCTGGGTCTTCCCCTTCCCCTTTTCTTTCCCACCTCCCCCTCCAAGATATTACCTTCCCTAAGCAGTCCCCCATGTCTCAGTGTGTGCCCCATCATCTGACCTCTTCTCTTCTTCAGACTCTTCCACAAAGTTTCCATTATTTCTCCGATTTTTCCAAGAACTTCTTCATTTGTGATTTTATCCATCCATTTGATATTCATCATTCTTCTGTAGCACCACATTTCGAAAGCCTCAATCTCTTTCTCCCGCTTTTCCAATTGTCCAGGTTTCACACCCATTTTTATGGCTATGCTCCATACAAAATATGATTTCGAGGTTTGAAATCGGGGTTTTTAAAAAGAAGATATTTTAAATATATTTTATTTGTTTTAATTACAAGATTTTAGTTTACAATATTGGAAAGGTGTTTTTATTTTTTGTTACTTGAAGGAAACACTTTAGTATATAAAACCTTCGGGACAATTTTGGGTGAGGCTCGGGCAGAATCCCAGGGCTCGAGCCAGCTGTCGGCACAAGCCTCGAGAGCGATGCTCTCAGGGGTTTATACAGTTTTCCGTGCTGGAGCAGCAAGCCAAGTAGAGGGGGCTGACCCAGCCGTCCTTGGCTGCAACTCCTCCACCCTTTAAAAATCAAGCCGAGGGTTGCCAGAGGTTTGGACAACTGAGCTTAGTTATTATCTAAAGTGTTTCCAATTGTCCTACGTCTAATTGCAATTTTTCGTACAAATTTTGGATTGAATACAATTAAAATTACACTTATTATATTATTATAATTATTATTATTATTAAAATACAATTAATAGTAGTGTTTGAAAACCAGGTCTTTTTATTCGAGTAAATTTCGTCTAGGTTATTTTTTATTTATTTCAATTTTATGTAAGTCAGGAATGGCAATTTCCTCCGAACTTGGTTTTAAATGTCAACACTTTCTTATTGTTAATTTCACAGTTATTGTACCCAATTTTATAAGTTCCTTTTTTTTTTAAATATTTGCTTGGAGCCGTTACATTTTATTAAAACTTCGTTGTCTTTCATCGATATTATTGCTTCATGCAAAACATTCATACTACAGGAAGTTAGGATGTTTCGATGTTATTTATAGAATTTAATTGAGAGTTTATAGTGATCGAAAGTTGGGGGAGAGTATTCAAGAGATTTTGATAATTTTTTCAGATTAAAATTAGTTTTTTCCATTTGTTTACATTAAGTTATTTGTGTAACATTATTGAAAGTTTTTATAATAATTTTATTTTGGTTTTGTAGTTTAAGTTGGTTTCTATCTAGGTTTTCTAAAATGTGATCGTAACGCAATTTATCATTGTTGTCTAAGTTGCCTGTAATTACTTTAATTATTGAGCCTAGACCATTCATGATTCCTCTTTTAATTCTGGTTTGTTTATTTAAATTTAATAATTTGGTGTTTAAGGATTTTAAATTTATTTCCAAAAAGGTTAAGAAATGAGATATGGGTTTCGTTAAACTGAGTGGATGCTTCTTTTAATTTGAGATAACTGGCTTGAAGGTTTTGATATTCGAAGTGAATTAAGTTTAGGTTATAGTAAAAGTGTACGTAATTGTATTCGTCAAACAGTCGTGTTTTAATAAATTGTATGGCTTGGTAGCCGGTTTGAGAAATGTCGTCAATTTGTCCGTTGGTTGTCGAAAAGGGCGAGTAGCGACAATAGAAGTAAACTATTCCTGTAACAGTTTCACATTTTTAATATTTTTATAAGGTATATACTAAAATATTTATTGGGGTGTTTTCAAATGTTTTTTCAATCATTAACGCAACGGTATTCCAGTCTAATTGATCCAACTCCGCAACCTATTTTAGAACGGCTACGTTTCTCACGTTAAATTTTTGACAGTGGTTTCTTAATAGTTTGCAGTGAGTTTTCTAAAGTTTCTAATTTGGGTTTATCTATACTGAGTTTTTTAGTTATCAGACAATAAATGAATTTCGTTTATCTCTAACAACAACTAATCCTCCTTTATCTAAATTTCGGGGTTCTAAGGTGGTTAGGTTTTTAAATTTATTTAAAATCGACTGCAATACCTTTGTCCATTCTAAAATCAGACGCGACACAGTGGGCTAGAGAATAGTCCTCGGGGGCATCAAACAAATTTCCTTTTACGATTGTTAAATTGTTATTTGCTTTTTGCGTTGTTAGTCTAGAGGGTCGGGGTCTCAAATTATAATGTTTTTTAGGGGGGCGTCGAATGTTTGACAGGTGGATTTTAGGTGAAATTTGAGGTGTAGTTCGTTCTATAATTGCGGTTTTCAGGTTTCTATCGATACTCTTGATCGTTGCAGGTTTATATTTATTTTTAGTTTTTGACATTTTTTGCTTATTTTTTAATCATTACTTCCGTGGCTACTTCAGGGGTTTCCTCTCTATTTAAATTGGCTTTAGAAATTGTCTCTATTTTATTTTGTGTTAAATTTCCTAGCACTATTTCATTCAAGATTTTGGCTTTTTCTTTTCTAAGATTGGTTATATTCTGATAGGATTTGGGCTTCTAAATTTAAGTCTAGTGGATGGTTAGTTTCCACGTTTATTATGCTAAAAAAGGGGTTAATTTTGTAGTGGAGTGAATAGAGCAGTTATATGCGATAACGGCATATTTAAATTTTGTGGTTATGGAGTCAGTTTTGAAATTTTCTTTATTATTTAGGATTCTAATATGTTCACAATTGTAGAGTGGAACCTTTCAATATTTCCGTTCGATTCAGGGTGCTTGGCTACAGATGAAATGAATTTTTACATCATGCAAGTCGAACAGTTCCTGTATTAGGTCGTTTTTAAACTCGCCTCCATTGTCAGCAATTACTAACGTGGGTGTGCCATGATGTGTAAAATAAGTTAGTAAGTTTTCTGCTATTTCTGTTCTGTGTAAAGATTTTAGAGGGTAGCCCTTACGCGTATTTCGAAAAGGCATCGATTATAGTTAGGAATTCTTGTTTTTCTAAGGTGAGGCTATCAATATGTAGTTTATTTGAAAAGGTCTAGTAGGGGTAGGAGTAAGATTAAGTTTTAATTTTAAGGGGTGTCTTTCGTATTTAGTTACTTTACAAACTTCGCAGGAATTTATATAGTCTTGGAATTGTTATTTTCTATGTTAGGCCAGAAATATTGGGTTTTTAATTTCGAATAGGTTTCCCCCTCAATAATTTGGCGGTTCGTTTTACCTACGTGATATAATTCTACTGTTGATTTTTGGTCAGTTTCATTCTCGATGTCTGCTAAAATTTTTGTACAATAGTGTAATTTCAATTTAGTTTGGTCGAAATTCTTGTTCAATGACTTCTTTCATATTTTTCTTAAATAAAGGTGACTCAAAGAAAATATAATAGTTTACATCTGGAACTACATAGTCTTTTAGAAATGGTAGTTATATCTTTAATAATTGATTTCTTTAATATTTACGTTAAATCTTTGGAATTTTTGACTAAATTTATGGTCTATTGTTACTAAGTTTGCAGGATGGTTTACTAATCTCATAACGATCTGATTTTTAAAGCAGTTTATTGGTTTGTCTACTAATTTTATTTCTTGGGGAGGAATTTTCTAAATTTTTCTAAATTTTCTGGGTTTTCAAGAGGAGGGGAAATGTTAGTGTTTGGGGCTTCTGAGGTTATGTTTAGGGGGTTATCGTTCAATAGGTCTATACTGAGGTCGCTTATGTCTATATTTGAGGGAAGTTCGTCTACGTTGTCCAGAAATTGATTTAAATCTTCCAAAGTTTTAAGAATGGGAAGTTTTTGGGATTCTAGGGTATTAATGTTGGGTCGGGATAGGCAATCCGCTACGACATTTTAAGTTTACCTTTACGTAAATTATATTATAGTCGTATTCGTCTAGTTTTATCTTCCACCGTGTTAGTTTTGAATTTGGTTCCTTTAGATTATAAACGCTACCAGAGGTCTATGATCTGAAAAGATGTTAAATTTTCTCCCGTACAAATAGGGTCTAAAATAAGTTACTGCCCAGACAATGGCTAGTAGTTCCTTCTCGATTACTGAGTAGTTAATTTCATGTGAATTTAGGGTCCGATGTATATGCGATGGGCTTGTCTCGACCAATGGGTCCTTGACTCAGCACAGCGCCGATAGCATAATTTGATGCGTCCGTAGTTAAATGGAAAGTTTCCGCAAAGTTAGGATATTTCAGTATCGGTTCATTAACTAGAAGAGTTTTACAATATTCGAAAGTTTTTATATTCCTTATTATTTACATCAATTTTTTCTCCTTTTTTAAACATTTAGTTAAAGGTTTTGTAACCTTGGCGAAGTCCTTAATGAACTTCCGGTAGTAACCCAAAAATCCTACAGTTAATTTAATTTCTTTAGTTGTTGACGGAATTTTGAAATTTTTTATTGCTTCGATTTTGTCGGGATTGGGGCAAACGCCTTCTGGTGTTATCTTGTGTCCTAAATAGTCTACTTCTTTCCGAAGGAATTGACATTTGTCGGTTTGAATAAGAAATTTAGCTTCATCTAATCTTATCTAAAATTTTTGTCAGGTTACTGAAATGTTCCTGTAAACTAGTAGAGAATACTATTATATCGTCCAGGTACACTAGACATATGTCATTTAATGACCTCGTAACACATTGTCCATCACACGTTGAATCGTAGATGGAGCGTTCTTTAGTCCGAATGGCATACGTTTAAACTCGAAATGCCCGTTTTCGACATTAAAGGCCGTCTTTTTCAATATCTTCGGGATCCGTTTGAATTTGATGGTATCCTGAAGCTAAATCGATGGTGGTAAAATATTGGCAACGTCCTAATTTGTCTAATAGTGTAGTGATGTTCGGGATAGGGTAACGGTCATCTATGGTTTTAGCATTTAATTTCCGGTAGTCGATAACAGTTCTCCACTGCTTATTACCTTCTGAATCGGGTTTTAGGTACTATCCATAAGGGTGAGGACCAAGGTGAACAGGATGGTTGAATGATTCCCTGTTCTAACATTTTATTAATTTGTTTTCTAATTTCATTTTTATGAATTCGGTAACGGTAAGATTTTGTAAATATTGGTATATTGTCTGTTGTCCTAATTTTGTGTTTGATTTGATTTGTGAAAGTTAAAGGTGAGTCGTCTAATTTGAACAAGTGATTGTATTTCTTTTGTAATATGGGGCATAAGCCATTAAATTCCTCTTGGTTTAAATGATCTAAATTAAATTTACTTGGGTCAAAATTCTCTTGCCTCGAGGTTGTTTAGACATTGTTGTTTTGTCTGATTAAGGTTATAGTGAATTTTAAATGCTCGTTTTTCTAAAATAAATAAGTCTTTATCTAAATTTAATTTAGCTCGTAATTTTCTTATATTATCTATTCCCAAAAGTAAATCGAAATTATCGTGAAAATTGTAAATATGAAATTTTAGGGGGTTTTGGTTCTAAATAGTTCTGGCATACCGCTTTTGATTGAATAATTTTCTATAGCTCACGCCGTGTTTAGTAGTAATTTGAATAGGGTCGAATTTAAATAATTTTTTATAATATGTCTCTGCAAATTTTGGTTTTATAAATGAATGCGTGCTCCCGTGTCCAAAAATATTTTAACTTTCAATGTTGGATGAATTATATAAGGTAAGTTTACTTCTGTTTTGTTGTCTGGTCTGGGTTCTGGTTGGGGTCTCCGAGGCTCCGAGATCTAAAAAATCGTTGTCCTCGATTTCATAGATCTCAACTGAGTCTTGATTTTGTGGAATATCTACGTCATAATTTTCGTCATTTACTAATATATCGTCATTGCCTGAATCAAGTTGGGGTGTGGTTTCATGAGCGTTATAATTATGGGGTATGGACCGTGAGGTCGAAGGTGTTGTTTGTGGTGTTAAATTTCTACTATGTGTGAAGAGTGGTCTGGGTGAAAAAGTATGTGGTTGTCTTGGTGTAAAGGAATTTGGCTGTCTAGGTGAGAAGGGGGTAGAATGTCTCATATTATTGGGGGTGCGAAATCTATTGGAGTGTGATGAATTTTGTATTGGGGATGGGGGTGTTAAAGCATATCTAAATTGCGCTTGGGGTTGTGTAAAATTGGTTCTTTGGGGCGGGTTGTATGGTTTATTTTTATTATATTGGTACTCGTTGGTGAGCATCGAATAGGCATCACTAAGAGTTTCAGGTCCCTTAGTTACCAATAGGGAACTGAGGGGCTCGTTTAATCCCTTTAAAAATACCTCAAGCTGTTAAATCCTTGATGGTACTTTTTTAAGGTTTCGATTGCATGTCCTGCGTAATTTAAAGAAATGTAATTTTGGATTAGATTTAATAATGCATTAATTTTTTCGAAATAATCAAATGGTGAATCAGTTTTTCTGCGTTAATTTTGTGAGCTCCATATTTGGATGTAAATAGGTCTCTCTTTTATTTTGGTATAAATTTTTTAGGCCTCTTTTAACTTCCTCCCAATTATCTAAAGGATGGTTTAAGCATTTTAAGCAGAAGCATCCCCCTTTATTTTCGAAACTATTGAGTGAATTAAATAGGTATTTTCGAAATGGTCTGGCTCGTCTCGATTATAAAATTTATTTATTAGTTGGTCCGATACTGTTAGAAATCTCGTTAAGGTTTCTGGTTGCCCAGTAAAGTCTGGTACCATTTAAATATTTATCTTTAAATTCTGCCATTTTAATTTTACAAGATTTTACTTAATTAACTTAAATTAATTTCTTAAATTATAGTTACGTTTTTATTTTATTTTATTTTATCCTTTTATTTTTAATTAATTAAACTCAATATTTATTTGGCTGTTATGTGTTTTTAATTTATTGAGCCAGGGATAACTATTAAGTTTTCTTAATTACTTTATTTACTTTTTATTTGATATAAAGCGGGATTTATTTTTCTTGTTATATTGTTTATAGAGTTTGTCACTAAATTATATATATTTTTTTTTTTTGTTTTATCAAAGAAACGTGACTTACATCTTCTCTTCTCGGCGGAAGTCTCGCTGATAAGTGTTTAGGTGTTTCGGGTTATAAGGGCGATGGACTCGATGACTGACTCGCGGCTCGCTGTTTGCTTGCAGCTGGGTGCGTGGGTGAAGGTCAAGGATGTCAGCTGGTAGACTCGTAGAATGGGGACTCGTTGGTAACAAAGATTAAAAAATCACCGAAATTTGGTTTTGTTGTCAAATTTCGTTTACCAGGTCCTACCGACTGCGCCAAATATGATTTCGAGGTTTGAAATCGGGGTTTTTAAAAAGATTTGAAAGTCTTTTTAAATATATTTTATTTGTTTTAATTACAAGATTTTAGTTTACAATATTGGAAAGGTGTTTTTATTTTTTGTTACTTGGAAGGAAACACTTTAGTATATAAAACCTTCCGGGACAATTTTGGGTGAGGCTCGGGCAAGTCTAGGGCTCGAGCCAGCTCGTCGGCAAATGACCTCGAGAGCGATGCTCTCAGGGGTTTTATACAGTTTTCCGTGCTGGAGCAGCAAGCCAAGTAGAGAGGGGGCTGACCCAGCCGTCCTTGACATTATAATCTCATATGTCTTCAATAGCAACTTCCTTGTTTGCTAAGCTGATTGAGGAGGAGCATAGTAGTTTTTGTTTTGAATTAAACCCCATTTTTGCTTGGGCAATTCTTGATTTAATTTCGTTTTTGCTCCTCCCATCCCATGTTATTTTGCTTCCTAGGTAGCGGAATTCCTTAACTCCTTCTAGGTTTTCTTGGTTAATTTTGATGCATTCCTGTCTCGTTTGTTCTTTTTTTGTACATACTAGGACCTTGGTTTTATTCTTGTTTATTTTCATTTTGATTTCTTCTATTAGGATTTGGTTAATTCCATTCAAGGCGTCCTCTAATTCTTTTATTGCTTCCTAGAAGGGCAATGTCATCGGCAAATCTTAACATAGCGATCTTTTGACCTTGGATTTCTATACCTGTATCAATTTTGTCTTTGAATTCTTTAATCGCTTCTTCTATGTATGGGTTGAAAATCATGGGTGACAGCACACATCCTTGTCTTACACCTTTATTTTGGCTTCTCTTTGTTCATCACCAATATTTATAATTGCCGTCTGGTTTTGATATAGATTGTAGATTAGTCTTCTCTCTCTGAATTTTATTCCCGCCTGTTTTAATATTTTAAACATAATTTCCCAATTGACGTTATCGAATGCTTTTTCTAGGTCTATGAATCCGATGTAGACAGATTCTTCCCTTGATAAAAGCCCTTTCTATTATTAGTCTAAGAGAGAGAATTGCTTCTCGGGTGCCTCTGTTTCTTCTAAAGCCGAACTGGTCTTCCCCCAGATTTTCTTCAACTCTTGTTCTATTCTTCGATTATTTTGCTAGGATTTTGGAGGCATGTGAGGTTAGGCTAATGGTCCTGAAATTTTCACATTTATCCGCGCCTGTCTGGGAAGTAGACTATTTTGTTTTTTTCGAAATCTTTTGGGATGATTCCCAATTTATAGATTTTGCTAATTAGTTCAAAAAGTTTGTCACGTGCCTTTTCTCCAGAGTTCTTTAGGATTTCAGCTTGTATATTGTCTATTCCGGGTGCTCTATTATTTTTTAGTTCCTTCAAAGCTGTCTCGAATTCTGACCTGAGTATGGGGTCTCCTAATTCCGTTTTCGTCCACAGATTCTTTCTTCTTCTATTGGGTTCATTGTTTTTTCTTCTCCATAGAGTTCTTCTAGGTGTTCCTTCCATCTATTTGCCTGTTCGTTTTCGTTTAGAATAATGTGGCCTCCTTTATCTCTTATGTTCTTGCTTTTTGGCTTGTCTTCTTGAAAATTTCTTTTATTGCCCTATAGGCTACATCAACTTTTCCCAATACTAGATTTTCGTTGACTTTACATTTTTCTTGAATCATTTTTTTCTTTTGCTTTTCTACATTCTCTATAACTTTCCATCTTAATTTTTTATATGTTTCTTTCCCTTCTTCGTCTTTTCTGTTCTTAAATTTTCTTCGTTCGTCAATCAGTTGCCGTATTTCGTCTGTTACCCATGGCTTTTTAATTTCGTTTTTCTTTGATTGAAGGACTTCGTTAGCTGTTTCGGTCAGGCTTGATTTCATGTCATTCCATTCTTGTTCGATTTCATCTTCTTTATTATTTGTGTGTGTTTTTTCTTCCAGTTTCTTATTCATTACGTTTTCGAAGAGTTTTTGGGTTTCCTTATTTTTTAATTTAGATATATCCCAGTTTTTTCGCGACCGCCCCTTTTTTATTAGTTTTTTAAATTTTAGTTGTTACTTCATCGCAATTAGATTGTGATCACTAGCTATATCAGCCCCAGGATAATTTTTGCAGTCCTTTAATTGATTTCTGAATCTTTGTCTGACTAATAT